>CATKHJ010272471.1:0-12826 GCA_949750685.1 Vernicia montana | reverse complement strand
ATGAAAAACATAATTTTCCAATGTTCTTACAATTCCATTTCTGGCACAATTAATTACAGAAATGGTCCATATACTTTTCACTATTCACAAATCATGGCAAGGCAAATTGTATTTTGATCACTATGGCATATTATCCATATGCATATTAGTCACACATACTTATTCATATAAACATATACTCATTCCTTATGGAATTATATTAAATTCACATTTCAAATCATCATAAAGAATCAATTTAATCCATACTCATGCAAATCAATTTGTTTATAAGGCTAGGGTATTACAGTTATTTTCAATTTTTCTGAAATTATGTATTATTGGTTCAGTTGTTTAAGCTATTGAGTTTTGGAGGATAGCTAAGCTTCCTCATTATGGATATTGTGATTTTCTGTTAAGCATGAATCTGGTAATGATTTGATGAGATTGAGATAATTTCCCTGAGCGACATTGATTTGATTGATGTTTGTCAGGTTATGCTTAACAGGTGGGCCCTCAGCCTTGTTCTATGAAAGTTACAACTATCATACTATATGTTTTATTGTTCCATGGTTAGTGAGGCTTACTATTGGTTCCGAAATCCTTATGCTTTCCCATTCCCTAGTGCTGGTCACATGCCTTCAGGTTCGGGTCGTGACATTATGATATGAGTATTATTATTGACCTTGTGTGAACCCTTATTTTCGCACCTTCCAGCAAACAAATAAAACCTAGAAAGTACATAGGTTCGAAGAACAGACTTTTGGGAGCCAAGAATGACGGAAAAAGGAGCAAAGCAGTAGGCTACTGTAAGCTCATCCTGCGGCTGCCATAAGGCCAACCTGCGGTATAGCAAGACTAGCTTGTGAGCTGCCATTGTTAGCTCCTACGGCACCGCAAGGTCCGCATGCAACACCAAAACTGGGAAATTTTATGTTTCACTTATCCCACATTGAAATTTGACAGATTTTCACCCCAATCTTCGCCCTATATATAATGGACCTCCCATATAACATTCCTCAACTTCTGGTGAGTTTGAAAAGTCATTGCATCAAGCAAACTAATCCCTTAGCTTGGTTCATCAAGGAACGAGTCCTCGAGTCTCAAAGTTTTCATTTTCATTTTATTTTCTTTTGCTTTGCAAAGTATTCCAAAAGGGTTCTGTCCCATTGTCCGAGGTTCGTTGTGCCACCGTTCGAGGTAGAGCTAAGATTCGGCCGTTAGCTTCATCCGCCTTAAGTCCCCAAGATGCGCAAATGCAAGGTAATTCTCTATCCCTATCCTATTTCAATTTATTTATATTTTAAATTTATTTTTCCATCCTTGGGATCCTCATTTTTTTAATTAATTAATAAAATTGACTCTCCTAGGTTAATTAGTTAATTAATCCAATTTAATTAATTGAACTTTATAATCAATAAAAATTAATTAATCAATCAACCCTCTCAAAATCAATCAATCAAAACAAGACAAAGTGGTTTGGCTAAACAGACCCTTCACCAGAAGGGAGAACTATATGAGTTCTGATTCTTATTCAAAAGGATACGTAAGTACACTTGGTTCAAGCATGTAACATCTCATCTTTGAGATATGACGGTCCTAGAGCATAGGAAGACATAAGGTCACCTAAACCCATAGAACTCTTATTCTAAATTATAACAAGTACATTATACTTTATCATACCCTAGAGTCATAAACAGCAAATACATTTCTGTATACCACATATACACTTATTCATACCATAAGGATATTATATAAGTAATTAGCGTTCATATAGCTTATTATCATTCATAGTATCGATTACTATTTACCATACTCAGTATTATCATTTAATTACATTTCACAGGTAATTCTACAACTATAATGACCATGGAGCTCTAGACCGTATGCTTCAAGTTACATGACCATTTGTCAACCCTCAATTTCACACTTTCATGATGCAGCCGCAGCTTGACACCTGCTAAGTTTAGTGCACTATGCAGAGCCAGTACGGTGGTCCCGCTAGCGAGTTAGTGGGCAGGGGTCAAGGGGGCAGCGCCCCTTCGAAAAAATGGTCTTTTAGGCATAATACTACAAGGAGACTTACTTTTCTGATCCTGACCGGACATTCTATACTAGACAACATTTTTCCAAAACTGACTTCCAAATTATTCGATAATTAATGTCAGATCCACCACCACTGACTGGTAATTTTTTTGAATTCTGAAAGCCCTAAAAACTGACTCGGAGGACCAAAAAATAAAAAATTGAGCTACCACGTGGACGTCCGCCAGAGCCTCCTGCGGATCAGTAAGAGCCTTTAGCAACGGCCACGAACAGGCCATGCGGACTCTTCAGAAAACACGCGGCCGTCGTACCCTTCCTAACGCATCCGACACACATCGTACCGATGCATGTCAGTGCATCAGTACGATGCGACAGTGGCCTTTAGTTGTGCCGGTGGATTCATTACATTTTCAACAGATCCACCATCCTTCATGGCGGCCGCCGCAAAAATCATTTGTGGATCCTCGTAGACCCAAGAGTAGATCATCAGCCTGTCCTAGCAGCTAGTCCCCCTGTACCTCCAAAATTATATTTTTTCCCTTCCTAGTTTGAATTTCAGCCACTAAAGCCTTACCCTTTTGATCTTTTCACTCTTCCATTACCCAAAATAACCCCACCTTCATTTCCTATAAATACCCCCTCCATTTCCCATTTCAAAACACCCAAGCTTGTGTAGATTGGCTATCCACTTGTTTCTCTCTCTCTCTAATTAGTCTCTCATACTCTATAGGAATAACCCCTAAATTAATTAATTTCTCTTTGATTTTAATTAATTTTAGGTTAATTAATCATTTTAATTAGTTAATTAATATTTTTTTAATTAAGTAATCAATCTGTTAAATTAATGCCCTTTAGGGTTAATTTAATCCAATCCACCATCCTATTCTCCTTGGGTTAATCTCACTTAATCCACTCTTCGATAAAACAGAACTTCGGTCCAGAAAAACACTCCGCCCACTCAAAATCTCTCAAAGAGAAGGTACAACATCTTCTCTCACCCTCTCCAAAATCTCACCAAATCAAATCAAATCAATCTGACCAATCACTAAACTCCTCCACCTCACAGTGGAATGAACTACATGAGTTTTGATCCCCATCCAATGCGGTACGTAGGCACTCTTGTAATTTAACTCCAACCTCAAATCCAAATCCCAAATCAATCCCTTTCCCTTCTATTTTGTAAACATTTGTATTTAATTCCATTGTAATTAAGTTAATTATTTTGGAGTAAAGGAGTGATATTGTGACTTCCTTACTACCTATAAGGGTTACAAGAAATACTCTCCTTTACTTGTGGATATTTAATTACTTGCTCTTCATTTTTCATGCATCTTAATTATGTCATGATCATAAATCGCCATTAATATTTGTCATCCATAAAATCAATTTTTCAAGTCAAATCAAACTTAGGAGCCAAATTGAGATTATTTTAAAATCGAAAATCTAGTCCCCGAGTTCAACCAGGTTTGAAGACTAGTGAATTTATCCTTGGGTAAATTAATCAGAAATTAATAAATTAGAGTCAACTTTTTATTTTTCCTTAATTTTCCCATTATGAACCCTTAATTTTGTACCCTCTAATATGCATTTAAACCCTAGAAGCACCTAGGCTCAATAAACTGACCTCCAGAAGTCGAAATAGCCAAAAACCTAAAATTTGAGAATTTGAGCCTCGGGACCTACGACCCATCCATCAGGCCTTTAACCATCCTTAAATCATCTGAGATTGAATACGGAGCACAACACAATTGGAATCGGAAAAAATAGAGTTGAAACGGGTCAAATGGTGAAAATCGGTGAAACCGGGCACCGAAACCACACAAGGCACTCAGGGACTGCACACAGGCTATACGGTTCCGCACAGCCCCTGTGAGGTTCAAAATCTGCCCTGTGCATTCACTATTCCTCTGTGTGGTCACCCTCCCTGCTGTGCAATCCAAAAAGCTCCGTGTGCGATCCCAGAAGCCTTTTATGCGGTCGCGACTCTGAAATCTATTTTTCCCACATCGAAAGCATAGGAATTCATCCCCAAGCCTCTCTACTTTATATTTAAACCCCCAAGTCAGTTTTTCTCACCTCTAAACAACCTGAACTTGCTTGATCAACCTGTGATCTCAAAGCAAGCCTCAAAAGTTCTTTTTAGCTTGGTCAAACATGGAACAAGCTTCCTAGTTAAAATTTTTCTTTTATTTTTATTTTTATTTTTGCTTTGCTATTGCTCCTTGCTTTGCAAAGCAAATTGGGTTACAATTTCCCGAGCTAACATATCTAGTCAAAAGTTCCTCGCCGTCTAAGGTAAACCGTTCGAGGCAAGTCCGCCGCCGATTGAGACAGGTCTCCTTCATCTCGAAGCCGCTCTAGGCACAAGGTAAGCTTCTTTTCCTTTCCCTTTTCCTTTTAATTATTTATTTATTTTTCCTCCTTGGGATTAGTCTTTTCATTATTTATTTTTCCCTCCTTCGGATTATTCTCTTCTTTCCCTTTGGGCTCCTTGCCTAATTCTTTTCTCTTAATTGATTCGCTTAGGTTAGTTAATTAAAATCTGAAATAATTAATTCAACCTGGTAATCAATTAAAATCAATCAATAAAAACATGATAAAGTAGTTTGAATAAACAAACCCTTTCGCAAGAAGGGAGAACTACGTGGGTTCTGATTCCCATTTAAAGGGATACGCAGACATGCTTGGTCCAAGCATCGAATCCAATTAAAATTAATCAACTTCTCACTTCATCACCTTCTTCACTTTAATTTAATTTCTTTTGTTACATTGATTTTATTAGGATTAGTTTGGGGAATGTGTGGCTTCCCTAGAACCTATAAGAGCTAGAGGATGTATCCCCTAATTTGAATTTTTGTTGTAACTTTAACTTATTTTTCTCTTTCTTTTTTTTTCATCCCTATTTCATTTGTTTACATAATCATGCATTTGTTATATTGTACATAATTCTTGAAATCAATTTTTAAAGTCATAATTTTGCTAAATGCCAAAATAATTAGAATGAACCGAAAACCTAGTCTCCAAATCCTCTTTGATTTCGTGGCTAGTGATCTTTTTCCTTTGGGATATTAAATGGAGTTAATTTGGGTTTTTTTCCTTAATCTTTTCCCAATCAAAATAAAATTAAGGTGGTGACTCTAAATCAATTTTCAAAATTAATTAATCTAAGCTTGAGGGCTTCATCGTAAGTTCTTTCCCAAATGAGCATTTCGATTCCCTCTAGCGGATCAGACTGGTGCTCGGGCGAGGCCTCACAGTTGGCTACTCCACTAGGGACAAACTTTCTTTTTATTAAAAGGAAAAAATAAGAGGACTAATAATTGGTTAAAAGTTTGGCTTTTCATATAGTTGTGACTTTCATGCATCATTTGCATAGGCTCTTTACCTACAAGCATAATTCTAGGAAGACAATGGATAGTGAGTAGCATAGAGTGGGTAACCCTCCTTGGGTCTATTTACCGATAGCGAAATCATCCAACTCGTGACGAATCCTTTGATCCTTTTGAAGGTGTAACAAGTAAGCACGTATTTTTGGACCCACACGAGACTTCTTGACTCACATGTGGTTAGGTATATCGTTGCTCTAGTGTGATGGGTACCCAATTCCAACCACCCTTACCTTTTCATTTAATGAACCTAGAATCTGACCTTAGGTTGTATGTACCATAATCAAGGCCTTGCATAATTGCATATTCATGAAATATTTTTCCCATGCATTCATAATGTACAAAAAAACATGTATTCATTTTAAGTGAAGCCTTGAACAGAAGAAGGGTCAAACACTCTCACCTCGATCCAATCACCTTCGCCCCACAAACCTTAAACACCATTGCCTCTTATCCAAATCTTGGGTGCCCTTAATCCTCACCCTTAACCTTCATCACCTTGACCCTACCCCTTATCCAAGATCACCTTACCTAATACCTTTACCCCAACATACTACCCTTAAACCTAACACCTTTGGCCCATTACCTTCAAGACCAACCCATTACTCCTAAGCCCAATAACCTTGGCCCTATATACCTCGGACCTCCAAAGCCCAATACCTTTGGCCTAACATGCTACCCTAAGCCCAAGACCTTTGCCCATCCTACCTTAAGAAATCCTTAAAGCTCAATACCTTCGGCCTATCATACTCAAAGCCCAATGATGATTGGCCAACAGGGAATCATTTTCTCTCAGAGTCCATATACCTCTACTCTCATCACCTTTTCATATCCCCACCAATCACTCACTGGGTTTCTTTTTGTTTTGCTTCAAGGTACCAATGGCCAACCCGATTGACATAGTTTCCCTGACCACACTCGTGACCAATCTCCTTGAACATTAAGAGGAGAATTTTCAAGCTATTCTGAATGCTCAATGAGCCCAATTCAAGGAACAAAGGCAATTAATTAATGAGGAAGTGCGGGCCATGATCAATCAAGCTAACCTCAACCCAACCATCCCAAATCTGACCCTAGACCAAACCACCCCAAATCTGAATCAGGCCGATCCTACTCTGACCCAAGCCTATGCCAAAACTACCTTTATGCCAAACACCTTCTTTAATCCTTCCTATCTTTTGAATCCTTTTTAGGATAAGGAAGTGATCTCCCATCCAGACACCAAGTTGCTCATGGAAAAATTTTAAGTGATGGAGAAAGCCATCAAATCCTTAAAGTATCGCAATGACCTATTTGATATAGATAAATTAGCCTTATTTCCCGATGTTAAGCTTCCACCCAAATTCAAAATGCCTGAACTTGAGAGATTTTATGGAACTACTTACCCCAAGACCCATCTAAAGATATATATGGGGGCAATGCAGCCTTTGGGATTTAACAATGAGCTTTTTACTCGATTGTTCCAATAATAACTAACTGGTGCTGCCAGAAGATGGTTCCTTTCATTACAAGAGCCATAAAAGAGCCATAAAAGGACATGGGATGATATATGTCATGTGTTTATCAAGCAATATCACTACAACAATGAAGTGGATGTCACTAGGCGTGACTTGGAAACCACTAAGCAACTTCCCAATGAGTCCTTCTCCATGTTCCTTACAAGGTGGAGGGCTAAAGCTGCTCAAATGGTAAACTGACCAACCGAACAAGAACAAGTGGACATCCTTGTCAATAATCTACTCCCAGTTTACCAAGCCCATCTGCTAACCCAATACCTACCCACCTTCAAAGCTTTGGTTATAACCACTTCAAAGATTGAAGATTGTATACAAAGGGAATCATTTCAAGATGAATTATCCATCACTGATATGAATAGTGATGAAGAATATGAACCCCATGACCTTTGAGGCTAAGACCGATATGCCACCTTCCCTTTCAAGCCAAATCCATCACTATGATCTATGCATCTTTACCAAAGTGGAAGCCAGACCCCACCTTACCTTTGTCCAAGTAACATTTTATGGAGGAGTTCAAGCTCAACTGATTTGACTTATCTGAGATTGAATTCAAATTCGAGTCTGAGTCTGAGTCCACATTCGAATCTGAGTCCATGTTCAAAGTCCAAGTTTGAGTTCGAGTCTGAGTCTGTCATTTTGTATTCTTCTTCTATTTTGTACTATTTTCTGATTTTGTAATAAAACATTTATGTCTTTCGTGTACTTCTCTTTTCCCATCTTTCTTATTTAATCTAAAGTAGTTGTGCCATAAAAAAAAAGAATAAATAAAGATAAAGAATCAATGGATTTTGGCAAGCATTTGCATTTCACCATGAAATCCACCATGATTTGGACAAATCAAAACTTGAGGTATTCTTGTGCCCACATCAGCAGCCACTTCACCAGCTCCTAATCAAAGGATAATCGAGATAATAAAGAATACCAAGTGATGATCTCTTCAGTTGGAGCAGGCGAAGCTAAAGGCAATCCAATGAAGTTACCAATTGCACTTTTGGGCAATCAAGCATAACACCTCAACAAAGGGGCAACAATCTCAAAAAAAGACCTGATATTCTCACAAGATATCTCTCTAGACCTCAATGGAATGGTCTAGAAAAAGGTCAGAGCCCCAAGTTGAAGGAAAGCAGTAGCCCAAATCATGGTGGAATAATTTTTAAATGCAAAAATTCATTGATTAACTCACTAAGTTGAAAACCCGAAAGAGCGACTTAGGCAGAAATTAGAGCAAGCTCGTCTAGTTAAAAACTCGAAAGGGCGGCTCAGGCATAAGTTAGAGCTAAAAAAAAGAGTCATCTTGGTCAAATCATTTTTTCCCTTATGCCCTTATCCCACATTAAAGTCATATCTTCCTAAGTCATCATCTTTCGACAAATCCCCCACTAGGGACACGCCTTCTGAATCATCTTCTGTCAATCCGTTATAAACATGTCCTCTATATCATCTTTTGTCAATCTTTCACGTTGCCCTTATCATTCAGTAGGGGCATATCCTTCCTGTCATCTGTCACGTCTCTTAGCTCAAGCAGCTAAGTAACCCTTATCATTCATTAGGGGCATATCTTTCAAATCGTCTGTCAATTCTTTTAGCTTAAAAAGCTAAATGGCTCCTATCATCCATTCAAGAGCACGTCTTCTGAGTCATCATCCAAATCAATCCAGTGTCTTCCCAAGAGTCCTGTCACTCTAAGAGTCTCTTCAATTTCAGACAATAAGATAAGATGTGCTTGTCTTCTCCATAAATCTTACTACAATAACAAAATCATACAACCTCCCTAACACTTTTCAAAAGATCCAACCAACCTTCCTTTCAAACCCAAGTCTCCTTGGTAAAATCTCATCTTTTAAGGGCTAAGCCCACCAAAAAATCCTAAGTCTCTCAAGACTCATAATCCTTGAAGCCTAGTTTCCTTGGCAAAGCCAAAGTCGAGCCATGACTCCTAAAGCCTATCATCCTCAAGTTGATTAAAAAGGGCTCGAACCAGTCAAAGCCCATCCCATGCTTCTTTGGCAAATCATACCATCATTTCAGATTGAAACCTCCTTGGCAAATCATACTATCCTTCCAAAGTGTAAGAAACCTTGGCAAATCGTACCATCCCTCTAGATCCAAGCTTCCTTGGCAAATCATCTGATCCCTAAGGTCCAAGCCCCTCAAGGCCGGCAAACCATCCTTAGTTTAATCCCCATCCCAAGGGCAAACCCTAACTTATGGGCCATACAAAGTAAGCCCACAAATCCCTTGGTTCGATGATTATTGAACTAACTTTAGACAGTCCAACAGGCCAGAGCTATGTTTAAAGGGCAAACCAGCTGGTCAAATCACCTATAAAAGCCATGTCCATAGGCAGACTCTTAACAGATAGGTCACACAAAGCCAACCACAATCTTCATATTTTCCAAGGCCAAACCTGACCGAGCCTTCCCACCTAATTTTCTCCAAGGCTAAACCTAACCGAGCCTTCCTACCTAATCTTCTCCCAGGCTAAACCTGACCTAGCCTTCTAAGATGACCTTCAAGGCCAAACCTAATCGAGCCTTTCCTACCTAATCTTCTCTCAAGCTAAACCTGACCTAGCCTTCCAAGATATCCTTCCAGGTCACACCTGACTAAGCTAGCCTTCCAAAAATAACTTTTTCCCAAGCTGACAAGCCCATGACCTTCGACCAAGCCTTCAACCATCCTCAGGTACAACCCTGTCATCAACCTAAGGATGAACAATCGAGCCACTTTTCCTCATCCTTCTAAAATGGGGGCACCCTCCCTCCCAAAAGATCAACACTCTCATACCAAATTGACCCTTCACAGGTTCAAGGTATCAAACTCATAAAATCTTTACATAGTCAGATGTATTTCACATTAAACAGGTCGCTAATCAGAGCTCCTGAATCAAGACGGATCATCAATCTGACTCCCAATAGAAAGGACAATCACTTTTTTCGACTCCTACCAGAGAGGAACATCATTTTTTCAACTCCTACTATAAAGGACCATCATTTTTTTCCAATTCCTTTCATAAAGGACTAACAATTTTCCTACCATAAAGGAACATCATTTTTTCAAAAATCCTACCAGAAAGAACCATCACCTCCTCCTACTAGAAGGGATACCTCATCCTATCAGAAAGGGCCAATTTATCCAATCATCCTATCAAATAGGAACATTTAAAGATCTTCAGAATTACCTACCAAACAGATCAATTCTGATCAAACCCAGACCGGGACCATCCTCATCACTTCCCAAAAATACTGGGACTATCCTCATCACCTTCCAAACATACCGGGAGGCATTTCCTTTATCCAACCCAATTTGAGATTTCCCAAATATATCGGGGCATCTTTCAAACCTTCCAAATATACCGAGGGGCATCCTTATCAAATCTCAACTTTAGAATCAGACCCATCCTATGATACCCATAAGATCCACACCTTAAATTTGAATTAGGTTTCCCTTATATAATCAGATCCATCCTAGGATAGCCTTAGGATCTTTTACCCAAGTAGACCGAGAATATCACTTTCATTCCAAATTTTCCCAAACAGATTGGGAATATCACTACCATCCTTATTATCCCAACCATACTAGGAGCAAGCTTTTTTTTTATCAACCAATCCACCCATAAATGTCTAGCAATGATCACCTAGACATCCCTATGGTTCCTTTTCCATCTCCTTACCATCTTCCACCCAGAAACGTCTGAATTCTCATTTAGGTGTCAATTTGGTTCCCTTTTCCATCCTCATTTTTCTTCACCTAGACATCCCTCTGGTTCCTTTTCTCACCTTTTATCCAAGTTAGTCCCATCTTTTACCTAGAAATATCTAGCCACTGACCTAGATTTCTCTCTAGTTCCTTTTCCTACTTTCATTTATCAGTCAACACTCGCCCATAAATGTTTAGAAACACTTAAAGATCTTAGTGATTCATTTCGCCATCTGCCTCAGATTCAATCATCTCTATCACCCAAATATGTCCAAATTCTGATTTAGACATCCTTTTGATTCCTTTTACCATCTTCCTTCATCAGTTTACCCACCCAAACATGTATGAACACTAACTTAAACATCACTTTGGTTCCTTTTTCCATTCCTCCTTCTCAGGTTCACTATCATTAGAATCACCTTACAGACAAGACAATTTTGATGAGGCAGCAACTATGAACCCTTAATTTTACACCCTCTAATATGTATTTGAACCCTAGAAGAAGCTAGGCTCATTAAACAGACCTTCAAAAGCTGAAATCGCCAAAAACCAAAAAATTAGAAATTTGAGCCTCGGGAACAAGGACCCATCCATCAGGCCTCTAAAAAATCCTTAAATCATTCGGGATTGAATACTGAGCAAAACGCAACTAGAATCACAAAAAATAGAGTTGAAATGGGTCAAAACAGCGAAAATCGATGAAATCGGGCGCCAAAACTGCACAGGGCAGTCAAGGACCACACACAGAACCGCACAGCCCCTGTGCGGTCCAAACTCTACCCTGTGTGGTTACTATTCCCCTATGCAGTCACCATCCTTATTGTGCGGTCCAAAAAGCTCCATTTCTGGTCCCAAAAGCCTCTTGTGCGGTCGCGACTCTGAAATCCATTTTCCCCACATCGAAAGCATATGAATTCATCCCCAGGCCTCTCCACTGTATATTCAAACCCCTCCAAGTTAGTTTTTCACACCTCTGAACAACTTGAACTTACTTGACCAGCCTGTGATCTCAAAGCAAGCCTTAAAAGTTCTTTTTAGCTTGGTCCACCAAGGAACAAACTTCTGAAGGGATATTGGGCCCAAGTGCAGCGGAATCGGTAGGTTTATGAAATCTTAAACATTTTAAAAATTTCACAACACGTATGTTTGAGTCCAATAAACTTCTAAGCAATCTCTTAATTAATGTGTAAAACACAAATGCAAGAAAAGAAAGAATAAGTGGTAATCGAATTACCTCTTAAAGCTAAGACTTTAGATTCTTCTCTTTTCTATCAAAGCTCCCCAAGCGTGAAGCCTCTAGAATTTCCACACCAAGCTTCCTCTATCAAGCACCCTTTGGTTTCCTTAGTTGTTCTTGACTTCCTCCCTTTGGTTGTCCAAATGAAATCAAGATCTACTTTGGCAAACCTTCGGTGTTTGGATTTCTTTTATGTTATATGGATTATTCAACACTTTTCAAGAAAATTTTGTTCTTTCACAAAGAACAAATGATTAGATTTGAAGAACAAGTAAAATGAAGAACACTTCTTCTTTTTCCTTTTCTCTCAACTCTAAACTCTTTGATGAATAAGATGATGAATAGTAATCATTCTCTACACAAAAACAATCATCAAAAAACTCTTTATAGCTTTTACAACTTTTGTTAAAGCAAAAGAAGTCATTTTGAAATTGAGTTGCTTTTGACTTTAAGACAATAATGAAAATGCACATTGTATCCTTTTGGGCTAAATGACAATTTCATATATGTTTTCATATGGCAATTACATTGTGAGCTTGGATAGATAATCTCTAACCCCTAAACCTATCTCATAGGCTTTTAGGATTATGGATTTTTCTAACTTCTAAACCACATCAAATGGGCTTTTGGTCAAATGAAGATTATTAACCCCTAAACCACATAAATATACTTTAGTGTTATTGATTTCTCCAACCCCTAAACTCATCACATGGGCTTTGGTGTTGTTGAAATCTCTAACTCCTAAATCCATTCTTTGGGCTTTAGTGTTAGACAAAACTTCATAACTGCTAAACTAGCTTTCACCATATCACATATGGGCTTTGGCTATTTAGTGTTATTTATTAAGCTCAAAATTAATTCCATAAAGTCATATTAATCCATAGACTTAATCAATTTAATCCTTCTCAATTTATATCATATATAAATTAGGATTTAATCGATAAAGAAATCTTTGCGGATTTGAA
>CATKHJ010272084.1:0-17724 GCA_949750685.1 Vernicia montana | reverse complement strand
ATATACATATAATTTGACTTTTTCCATTTATTTTTTATTTATAAGTTTATATAATGATAGTTGTAATTATTAATAAAATTTAATTATATTATTAGAATATATGATAAAAATTTAAAAATAATTAATTGTGATATTGAATAAGTACATTTTAAAGTTTTTTAAAAAAACATAATAACGTGAAATTAAATTAATGAGATAACTAATTTTATTTTTTTTAAAAAATTATTTGAAAAATGATAAAAAAATTTCTAAACAACTTTTGATAAAAACAAGTTACGTGATTAATTTATTTTCACGTCATTATATTTTTTAAAAAAAATTTAGAGTGTACTTATTCAATATCATAATTAATTATTTATAAATTTTTATCCTATATTTTAATAATATAATTAAATTTTATTAATAATTACAACTATCATTATATAAACTTATAAATACAAAATAAATGGAAAAGTCAAATTATATGTATATACACACACAAATATTTTGTAGGTAAATGTAAAATACAAGTTTAAAAAAAAAAACAAAGATAAATGAAGGACAAAAAATTTTTTAAAAAAAATAAAAAAAGAAAAAGAAAAAGTGTGGAGAGAGAGAGATAATGGAAGTAACAAAGAGAATGAGTGCATTGACCCATTTTTATAATGTTAGGGGTATATTCGTATCTCGAAAAATATTAAGTGTTGATATGCACTTTTAGCCAAATATTAGGGGCATATTTGCAACTTGTTTCTTTTTTTGTTTTGTTTTATCATTTAAAAGTTAAATTAATTTATTTTATTTACTTAATTATTGGAATTTAGAAAACAATTACATAGTTTTTTTTTTTTCGTTTGTGTTGTATCTTATATGAATTATGATTAAATTATAAAAAATTTACTCTCTTCTTAGTTTAGAAAACAGATTATTTAATTAATAACTTATTAAATATTTATTAATATAAATTTTGCCTATTACATAAATGATTCTATATCAATTCTCAAATTATTTAGTGAAGTGCTTGATGAATTTAATCCTTAAAAAAATATCAGAGTAATACTTTAAAATAGATGGATATGTATAACTTGTAAGTTCCTTCATCTTTCTTGAATTATTATTTTTTAATTACATTTGATGTCTTATAGAAATTTATTTAAAACTTATATTAAACCAAAAAATTTATTTAAATATGTCACTACACTCACATACACCTTTTTAGTTTGATCCTAAAAATAACACTCAAACTCCGCCACTGCCTTTAACCATCCATTTCATATTAAGAATCCCAGCCTCCCTCCCAACAAGACCATCATCAATTATATATATATATGCCAAATTCGCGTATCCTAAAAAAACTTGTTAAATATATATATCACTGTTTTAAAAATCGGATCAAATCGACTGATTCAATCGGTTGAATCAAAAATTGCTGGCCAATTCGGTTCGATTCATTAAAAAACTAATTTTTTTGTTAAACCATTCTTTGACATGTTTTTGACCAGTTTTAACCTGTTTTTAGCTAGTTTTAACTGGTCAGATTTCTATTAATAGGAACCTGACTAAAAAATTAAAAAAGAAAAAAAAAGAAATGAAGAGGTTTTATTCAACCGATCAGACCACTGATTGAATCGCGAATCGATAATTTGATCGGATCGATCATAAGTCCGATTTTTAAAACACTGTTAAACAATTCATCAATCAAAGCAATTAATACAAAATATATATGTTAAACAATTCAAAAAGATAAAAAAGAAATACAAAATCAGAAAATAAAAGGTTAGGATTTCATTGATAATGCATAATAAAAAAGAAATATAAAAAAATGATTTAATCTAAATATAAAGTAACTATACATAGGGTAAACCAAGAAAACTGAAAAAACTATTATACTCTTAATAAACAATAAAACAAAATAACTTTATATTTCTTAACAATATATATATAATTCATCAATCAAAGCAATTAATTTCTTTTTCGTCTTAATTAATTTATCGAATGAGTTATACAATTTTCTAATGCTCAAACTTAAATTTCCCCTTATGATGAGAAAGTAACCCTTTTTTTTTATTTTTTCCAATTAACCAAAATTTACTAATAAAATCAAGACTACGTTTGGTTCACGAAATTGATTAAAAATAGAATAACTATTATGTAAAAATTAATTATTATTTACTTTGGTTCAAATTTTAGACAAAAAAATACTAATTCCATAAAATAATAATTTCACAATTTTTATTGAATACATATTTCACAAAAAATTAAAAAAATTGTATTCTTTAGATTATGGAATAAAGTATTTCTATTTTTACCCTTAAAAAAAATTGACAAGTCCAAACTCACTACTATTAACTTTTTTTTTCACATTTTCATTTTTATTTTTTTAATATATATATTACTTTTTATTTTAAATTTTAACTCCCTTAATGTTTTTGCAAAAAAAAAATTGAGTAAATAGAAAAAGAAATTAATTTAGGTAATTAATTTAAAAAATATTTTTTAAATTTTAAATCAAATAAAATTTTTATTTATTATGTATTTAAATTATTTCTTAAATAAAATTTGATAAAATTATATTTAATTTTAATATTAATAATAAAATTAATTTATAAAAATATTATGATCATTTATATGAAATAAAATAATTATTTTATGTTATAAACTAAATTATAAAATTATTTTATTTTTGATCTATTTTATTCCTTGTGAGTAGTTATTATATTTTTCATATATTCTATATTACGAATCAAACATCCCAAAATCTAAACCCAAAGTCTAAAGACATACGCACACTTACTTCCACTGCTAATATTATATATTATATAGATAGATATAATTGCCTGGGACCTAATGCCTATCATAGAATCACCATGGCAGATGCCTTTCTTATCCTAAAAACTTTACATAATTCCAAATATATAATCCACTGGACAAGAGACATATATAAAAAAATATTAATATTTTTTCGACATTCCAAGTGTATTGCTAATAATGTAATTATCAAATCTTGTTACTTAATTACTCTGGTGCATTCTTAAAACAAAAACTTACTAATTGTTGATGAACAAGGGTCTTTCTTGTTTGGGCATACGTTTTATAACAGTGAAGACAGATGGTGCATAACTGGCTGCATAAACAGCCACGTACTAGTCTCCATACATATAATATTCCACTATATGTTGATCTCCAATAACTGTAAGGTAAAAAATTAAATCAACCCAAAACCCAACAATTTGTCAACCAGTTCAAGGAGGAAGTAAATTAACATTTCTTTGAACATTATTGTTGTTGAACTTGATCTTTCCCAGCAGGTTGATCTTACATTCACTTTACAGAAAAGAAGAAAGGAACACAAAGCTAATATATAAAAAAAAGTAGAAGACATGAACTACCTGCACTTGCTGAAATTCATAAAAGAAAAAGGGGAAAGTAGAACAAGAAAAGAAATTAACCTTACATCCTTAATTATTAAGTATAAATAATTAAGGAAATTTAAGGATAATTTCATTTTTTTTTTTAGATGTCAACTTTACAGAATGGAGATCCAAGCAAAGGCACTTGCCCTACCAAACCTTTCTTCAAACCCACCCAAATATCACACTTAACATAAATTCCGTATCTCCCAGTCCTTATAGCTCCAGCTTTCCATCTTAACCTCCCTAACAACACCACTCTCAATGCCACCACTCCATAACTCTCATCCATCACCAACCCATTTGCCACCTCTACAGACACCGGCACTTTAGAACCACCCAGAACCGGCGAAAGCGCCACCGTGCTTTTCTTGTCGTGGTAAAGAGGAGGCAAAACCACTGGTGGCGTTATGGCTTGGTTTCTATATGAAACGTAGATTGAGAGTTTATCATAGAAGATGGAGACTCTCTTGTTTGGGTTTCTAGTGAAAAGAGTGAATTGCATGGAAGTTGAGATAAAGGGTGGAGATGATGTGTTAAGGTCATAAATGGCAGCACCAACTATTGTGAATTGGGGTTTGTGGGGTCTGTAAATTAACCAAACTATGAGAACTGCCAGACCTGCTAAGAGAAGGAAAACGGTAATGATTGTACAGAAAGTACGGCGAGGATCTGTGGGTGTGCAATTTGGTGATGGTGGTGCCATCTCGTGTTTCGAACAGCTTTTATATGAGCCTTGTTCATCGTTCATTTTGTGTTGGTTTTGAGAGTCTTCTGCCATGGAAGTGAGAACTGAGATATTATTATTTATAATAATAATAAGAAGAAGAAGAAGAAAAAGAGAGGTTAGGTCAGGGAAAAGAAGTGATTGTTTGTGTGGTGAAGGTGGCGAGTGCTTACGAGAAAAAAAAAAAAAAAGTAAAGGAAGGAGAAGAAGAATCAATGGGACAAATGGAACCAAAAAGGAAGGGGAAAAGAAGGAGAGAGTTGGGTCACTAAAGTGATTTCATTCATTCTTTTTTTTTTTTTTCTTTCATTTCTTTTTAATTATGGAATGGATGAATGGAAATTTTTTTTGCTTATTTCATATATGAAATAAATAAGTGATAGATAGTTTAATCACTATAGCTTATTTGTTTATTTTTAATTTAATGAAAATATAATGATATTTTTTTTTATTTTATATAATTTTATCTTATTAAATTAATATATATATCAAATTTAGTTAAGATTTAACCGGATCAATGGTGCAATTCAAAAAAAAATAATAATAATAATTTGGTCGGTTTATTTTTCGACTTCATTTTTCTTTCAATAGCGTTTCTTTTTTTTATTTTATTTGCCAATGTCAATAGCGTCTCTATTACTTAATAAAAAGGGTGGGTAAACAATGCCATAAAGGATAAAAAAAAAACAAACGAAATAATGAAAATAGACGAGGAAAGGAAACGCATTGAAAAAGCATAATAAAGATACTTGTGGACTTAATGCAATATTATAATATAAGGAAAACAACTAGCTACACTTGGTGTCCATGTAAAAATAATGGAAAATACCGTCATGAGACACTAGTACAAATCTTTTCGATATAATTTTTTTACAAATTTAATTTTAATTGAGATTTAAATTCTAAAAATAATTTTAATACCATTAAATTAAAATTTTATTAATAATATTTTTTAAAAAAACTTGTACAATTTATATAAAATTCACATATAAAATAACTTCAATGGATACCTAATTGTTAATTATTAGGTGTGCTATTTAAATGATTAATAATTAAAATTTATTTTTAAAATGAATGAAATTAGCTAAAGATACATGAAAAAGAAAAAGTAAAAGTAAAAGGAATATAATCTGAAAAAAAACTTAGCCCAAAAGATTTTACGGTCAATTAATAAAATGTTCTCCTTTCTCCTTAATCTTAATGTACAATGATGGGCCCCAGACCGAGAAAAGAATCGCTTTTAGGCAACGAGCAATAGCGACAACCGACATATAGAGATAAGTCTGACTGTTTCTGCATGGGCAAAAGATAGGTGGCTGTGTTCTGCCTTTTGTACATGCTGTCTCTTTATTGAGAAATGCCTCGTCAGATCCAAAATCTATTGGACCAGCTCCTACTAAGGCCCAAGTCCCACACACGTCATGCTTCTATTTTACTTTCATGCATTTGAATTTTGTTTGTGTTTTCTTAACTAGTTGGAAATTTTATGGTAAAAATATTTTAATTTTATATTATAGATTTATTTAGTTACTGTCAAAAATGAAAAAAAAATTCTCCTAACGATTAAAATAAAAACACTCGGTTATCTTTTCAAAAAAATTAACCATAGTTGTAGTTTTTAATTTATAGATAATTTTATTTTTACTTTTGCACCTTTTTTTTTTTTTTTATGATACAAAATTTATTAACTTTATATATATATATATATATATATATATATATATATATATATATAAGATACAAGTTAGTAAGTTAGTTAATAGAGAGGGAAAATGTTAGGTTGCGTTTGACATTGTGTTTAAATTATTTTTGTCAAACTATATTTACTTTATTTAGAATTTAGAAAATAATAATTTAGCTCAAACCATAGTTTACAAAAGCAATTAAGAAAAATTTTAAAATTTAATAAAAATATCAAAACGTAATTTTAAAAAGCAGTTCCAAATTCAATTTCAAACAGACTTTTTAAATAGGTTAAGAGAGACAGATTTGATTTCACGTTATTTTTGTTTTAAAATTAATTTTAAATCATAAATTTAATATAATTTTTAATAGTAAAATATCTAATTTTCTTTTATAATTATATTAGATTATTATTATTTTATTATGTTATATTAATTAATTAAGGTCATGAAAACATAGTGTGGTTATAGAATAATCCAATTATACATTTTAAAGTTTAAAGTTGCTACTCCTCAACCACGATATAAGTATTTATTATTTTGAAAAGATTAAAAAAAAAAAAAAAAAAAAGCATAAATGGTGAAATTGTAAGTTTATGAGGATAATGGCAAAATTGTAATTACATATGTAATTAAAGATTTAAAATTGCTGAAGTCTGACTTGTGACAAAGGACCGACACTTAGAACAACAAAATAATAAATAAATAAAAACTAAATTCTGAACTTGTGTATCCAGTGGTATTTTTCAGATTTCTTCAAGGTTAAATTTGGATCTCTGAACGTCACACAAGGCAATTTTTTTGTAGGGTATGGATTACATAGTAATTGTTTCTCGAAAAAATAAAATAAAAAAACATGGTTCTATTTTAATGGCCTTCTAGTTCAAAATAAATAAATAAATAAACTTATACTGTAATCAATATTCAAATACAAATACTTGACAAGTATTTATCTCATGATGCAAGAACTTGACCTTTAACACCTCTCTCGCTTTCAAAAGTTTTTGAATTATATATTAAAAAAAGGTTGGATTCTATACAAAACTAAAAAAACTTGTCATATGGCTAACTTAAGCCATCAATCCAACTGATAATTCATAAATATTATATATATCTATCTATCAATGCAATTACCAAATACCATTAAATCTTTTCCTAAACACTATGAGTTGGTTATCTACGAAGCAAGCAAACAACTTCACCAAAAGTAGCAGAAGACTCGGACAACCTCTCTAGATAATTACAAGGCTACCCTTTTTGGTACATCCAAAAATTACAATAGTTATAGCCCACAGCAACACAATAGATGATGAATTTCAGAGTCAATTATTAGCATCAGCCATTGGGGTGTCGTTTTGCACTTGACGAACAAACTGCCCTTTCACTCGAGGACGCTGCTCTGCTAGTCTTTTCCGGCTTTGGTATCGAACCTGTGCAAAAATTGTCCACATCAAAGAATTGAAGACACTTTTGTCTAAGGGTTGCCATCTGATTTTGCTATACTCAGCATCGGCAACCAAAATGTGAATGCCATACTAAGAAGATAAATGGTAGGTCATTTTATACATATTCATGAGATCTGCAGCTCAATTTAAACTGATCTTTCTGAACTAGCTTAAATTCATAATAGCAACACATGCAATTTCATTCAGGACAATAATTTTGTGAAAACATAACAGTGGGAAGCAACTGCATGATAAATTATAACAGCAATGTGATATAGATGCGTGTAACACTTTGCTGTGTTAGTTGCACATCCATAGGCACAGGTAACATGTATTGATATTAATGATAATGATTATCATACCTTTTTCTCAAAGCATCGGTCTTTCCGCTTCAGTCGGAACTTTGTCAGAGCTGCTTCCCTTTGGCTGAAGCGATTAGAATCCATCCCTTTGAATCCATCACGAATGAAGATACCCCCGTCTTTCAAGCTTTCTGGAACCATAGTCTTCTCAGATGCTGCAGCCATAGTAGCATTTCCATCACTTCTACTGCACAAGCTTCCATATGCGCTGCTGTTATTGTGATCTGCAACATCATTACACATGCTACTGCTAGTACTCTGACCAGCAGCAGGTGAACCATGTCTGAGTTCCTCCATAGGTTCCATATTATTCTGTTGATGCATACTTTGATCCACAGAATTGATGGTAGTTTCCTCAGATTGTCTATTATTCTGCTCGGAGTCATGAATTTCAGGATTTGAATGAATTGAAGTACTAGTAGGAAATGGAGACTGTTCTCGCTGACTGGCCAGATTAGGACTCCATGCTGGGTGTAAACCTGTTTGTTGATGATACACAGAAGGAAAAACATGGCCATATCCAGTACAGATATTATCAACCGTTACTCCTGGGACAGGAATCAGTTTTTTAGGATTTGGATATGCTAGTTCAGTTTGCGCAGATTGACCAATAACCAGTCTGGTCATAATTTCTTGATTACCATTCAAATTGGCAGCATGTTGTTGAGAAACATCCTTGATATTTTGAGGAAGTTTATTGGATGACATCTGTGGAGACTTACTAGCATCTTCCTTGAACTCAGTACAATTACTGGTTGATGTTGGAAAAAGAGGTTGCAATATCTTACTATTATACCTACAGAAAATTTATCATAAATTCAGAGAAACATTTTAACATGAAGTATTTTCACAACATAAAACCGAGTCATGTTAAAAATTAAGTATTCTGGGAGAAGGTAGATTGCAAATATAACCAATTTGTCCTCCAGGCTAAATAAACTTAAAAATCAGTTCTTGTTTCTTTTCAGTCAGGTAGAAGTCAAGGGAGCGTACAGAATGCACAGAAGATGCTCTCTGGATCACAAATCATTGAGTCTGAAACAATTGTGAAATTCGTTTGGCATAAATGTGGAGAGCATCTCTTGATAATCTGTGTCACCACCTCCATCAAGACCATAGCTCTACCTTCAAATCCACTGCCCCAACACCATTACTGTTTCCTTCAACAATACATCCACATGCCTAATCTCTTATTCTTATGAGAATATTTAGCTTGAATAAGCATCTAATAAAAGTTAATTTTACATGATGGCAAACAGGAAAGAGATAAAGCCCAAAAAATAAAAAGAGGGGAAAATGGAAGAAGACAGAGGAGATTTCTTGCTTCACAGGTTTAGAAAGAAAACTATATGCTATGTTTTATTGAGCTTTCAGTATCTAGGGTTCAGATGTATAGTTGTGCTACTACAACTCACCATGAAAATGCTGAGGCATTAGAATGGTTCAATGCATGCCTTTCCTCTATCCCTTGATTCTTCGAGTTATTGGGGAAAAATTTTCTTAGAGAAAGTTCCAGTTGGGTAAACTCAAACTTGTTAGTACCATCATTTATAATTGTATGTCCATATATGCGTTTTGGGTCATTATCAAATGAACCAATCAAATCTATAGCTCCACTAGAAGATTCAACCAGTTCATCATTGTGGCCCTGAGAGGCATTGGCATTTTCGCTATCATTTTCTGGTCTAGTACTTTCATCTTGAATTGCTACCTTAGCACACACATGTTCTCCCAGTTTCAGAGCAGTTGGATTACAAGTATCATTGCATGATTCACTCACAGGTCCCAATCTGGTTGACCAATCTGCAATAAATACCATTTAAGATGCCCCACTAACAAGTGATAATGAAAAAAGAGAACAATTTTCATTTAATCAAAGAAAACGTAAATGAATGAAGGGATGACGTACCTCCAGTTTTACTCTCAGATCCAACTGACCTTTCGTCCAATACGGCACATTCTTTGTACTTCTCTTTCTCTATAGTTCTCGGATTTGAGGCACTTCTACACTTCAGCTGTGAAAGACCCTGCATATTTTGCATGTGAGCACTCTCAGCTTCCAAGTAAGGGTTTGCACAAGAGGTGGCAAAACATGCAGTCTCTATGTGAAACTTCCTGAAGCCAGTCTAATCTGGAAGAGAAATCTTCCTTGCACTATAAGTGGCTTCACAAATGCATTTTGTTATGGATCCCCTTACGTGTAGATCGCGTGACCAACAAGCCAAAAAGGTAAAAAGAAGAGACCAAAAAAAAAAAAAAAAAAAACCCGACTGATTCACAGCAAGTTAAGGTAATAATTAACCAATTATTTCCTTTCCTATCTGTACATATTCAGTTGAGGTGGCCATTTGAAAAATTGATGGGCAAACCAACTTTTGTCTAGAAGACTTTATGTATAGGGATTATATATCCTTACAAGACTGAGTATGAGGTAACTAATACTTACTTGGGAATCACTCCCTTTCTCACTGCATTCCTTTTTTTTATGTGAAGAAGTTGCACAATCACTTGAGTGATCGCTAGCCGAATTGTTTTCAGAGGCGGCTTCAACTTTATGCTGTGTATCAGGTGAATTTTGAGGATTATGTCCAGCAGTTAGCTGATAAAGAGTTTAAGAAAATATATATTTCATTTCATTAGTACAAACATGAATCAAGAAAAGAACCAGAACCAACAGATGCAAGAGATGAACTGGAAAGTGAAACATACAGTTTGCCTTCTCCAAACATGCTGCCAGAGGTTCCTCAGCTCATTTCTCCTAATGGGCTTAATAAGAAAGTCAGCCGCACCTTTCAACATGCACTTCAAAACCATGCTAATTGAATCATGCGATGACATCACTGTATAGCCATGAGTAAAAAACAAATGCTGACGCATTCAGTTCCAAGCAGAAACAAAAATCAAGGTCATATAGATATCAAAAACATTTAGTTGAAGATAACATACTTATGACAGGGATGTTTTTGCAAATGTCATGCTCCATGACCAAAGTAAGCAGAGCATATCCTGATATTGATGGCAACTCTACTTCTGTTAAAATGAGATCTATGTTATGGGGTCTACCCTTTAAGGTCTCCCATGCCTTTAAACCATCACGAACAGCAGCAACTGCTTGGAGATAGAAGAAAAAGAACGAAATATTTTCAGTTTAAGACCATGGTTAAAAAAATGTGAAAATGCCATAACCTGTGCTTGTGTACTCAAATCAATCTAGTCTAAAGCCCAAGTAACTCATATAGGAGAGAGAGAGAGAGAGAGAGAGAGAGAGACTTCTAAAGCATGAAACTTAGTTTTCAGTCAATAAAAGCAAGAGCAACAATCTTTACAGTTCAAGTGTTCAACCATATCAACTAATCAGCAAACAACCAGAGACGATAACATGTGGATATGATAAATCTACAGATGTCTTGCCCAGCAACAGTAGTACATTGCACACAACAAAAATGTATTGAGAAGATCCAGTTAATGATGCCACCATCACCATTTGCATTTTGTCATATTGGCCCTTACATGGCAGCAATATTTCCGTTTCCATAGTTTGTCTTGCCTCATCCTTGGCATTGAATTTACAGTTTCAATTAACATGGATACAGGCTACCACATATGCCTAAAAAATATACAACTACAATGCAAATCTTAAAGTAAATCCATTTTTCTGGACTAAAAGAAAAAGAAAAAAAAACAATCGAAACGCCAGCAATTGAATGAATTGCTAATTTATTCCACAGTATATAACCACAACAACGATAAATATTATCAATATATAGCAATAATCATATTCAATGAAAAAAAAAAAGTAATAATAACTAGCCAACATCATCAAATCTTTAGCAAAATTTACATTAAAGAAACACAAAGGCGATAATCAAAATTAGTTCAAATACTTTTACGCCCCAAGACTAATAAAATTCGGTCAAAGAAGAAAATACTTTCAACACCCGCAAAATGTTACAAATGCCAATAAAAAAGGAAAAATCAAAATAAGAAATTGAATGCTGTAACATAATAAAACATAAAATCAAAGAGGTAAAAACCAAAGACGTAAAATGCAGAATTATACGAAAACAGAGTTTCCTAGGAACTAAACAAAGAAAAGTCAACCGACCGAAAGGATATCTCAAAAGGAAAAAGAAACTGACCTCTGTAACTGCATTTTCGAAGAAGCGCGGCGATAATCTGGCGCGTAGAATCATCGGCTTCAACCAACAGAACTCTAAGTACCATCCTTGGAAGAACCTTCTCCCACCGAACCACCTCCGATGAGCCATCGTTATTCTCTGTTTCTTTCTTCATTATATTCGTCTTCTCTGTCACCAACTCCACCTCCATCTCCTCTACACTGCTCACCACCACCTCACCCATTCTCAAACACGCTGTTATTGAAAGCAAAAGAACAAAAACACAGATCAAAAGAAAATTTAAAAAAAAATAATCCCTAATTTAACAGTATAGTAGCAACAGTATTAAAGCAGAAGAGATGTGTGTTAAAAGTGAAATTAACCTCATCCTTAACGAGATAAAAAAATAAAAAAATAAAAAAATCTGAAAGTCCCGCTGAAATTAGAGTAAGAGAAAGAAAGAGAAAGCAAAACTGCCTCAAATTTGGTATCCAACTTTCGCTCACAACCGCGAAACCGTAAAAAATATCTTCCCTTCGCCTATAGAGAGAGAGGACTTTTTTGAGAGTTGAGACTTTCTCTCTCTACTATCTGAGGTCGATCAAAAGGTGGGCCGCCATTGGCTTCTGGTTCCTGGCGCTGCCGTGGCTCAATATGGGCCATTATTTTTTATTTTCGTGCAGGGGCTTATTCAGATATGATGTGGTGTGATTGTCCACGCTGTGGGTCCATTTTCGGGACACGTGTTGGGTTATTTTGGGATTGGTCTTGAGGATATTTTAGAACTGTTGCCAGGTTGGTTTTGTGAGACCACAACTTGAGATCTCATGGTGCAGAAAGTGACACGTGGAGCGTTGAAGAGAATCTCCGTTTTGTGGGGTTTAAAATGGCTAGCTTAGCGTGATTTCCGTTGTTCGCTCCGCTCTCGTTGTCTTATTATTATTATTAAACTGTTCGGATTTGACAAGGATGGAAAATAAATTGCTGGGAATTAGCAATAATCACTTTATTGCTTGAGAGGTGTCTCATAGATCCGACAGTGAATGTTAGTTGAATAATTTCTTTGAGTTACTTTTTGGCAAAAAAAAAAACTTTTTTTTTATAATATAAAAACTCAGATTTTAATTTTAATAATTCTATTTTTTTTAAATTTTAAAATAGCAACAAAATAAATTTTTTATCAAAATATTATTTTTTAAAAAAAAAATTGCACCATA
This sequence comes from Vernicia montana, assembly GCA_949750685.1. Classification (NCBI taxonomy): domain Eukaryota; kingdom Viridiplantae; phylum Streptophyta; class Magnoliopsida; order Malpighiales; family Euphorbiaceae; genus Vernicia; species Vernicia montana. The sequence continues at coordinate 4,784 of CATKHJ010272084.1, read as the reverse complement.
AGTATTTGTATTTTTAAAAATATTTTATTTTGGCATATGGATTATTTTTTTATTCATATCAATTGTTGAATTATAAAAAAAAAATATATTATCATTCAAGTATTTTTGTTCATTTTTTAATCATTAGAATACTAACGGTGCAAAAATTAGGCCCGATCACCACGTCACCAAAATGACGAAAATAATCTTCCTTTTCTCACTTTTTTTTTTTTTTCCTCTCTCTCTCTCTCGCGCCTATACCATATTTCCCAACCTTCAAACCCAAATCGAAATCCAATCTCACCATCATTCAGGATCGATTGGCCCTTGAGACAGTTGCCTCAGGCACCATAAAAAATGAGAGGGTCCACTCCTAAAAAAAAAAAAAAAAAGAGGATAGTTTTTTCTTTATTATTTTAAATAAGAGGTCACTACTAACAAAAAAAAAAAAAGTTTTTTTTTTTTTTTTTTTAAGAATGAGAGACTTACTATCAAAAGAAATATTTTATTTTTGCCATTCAATATATATATATATATATATATATATGTGTGTGTGTGTGTGCGCGCGCGCGCGCGCGCAAGCTAATAATTGGATATTTGAATTCAAGTATTATCTTTCAAGTTTTATGTTCTATTTTTTTTAATATTATTCTTTTAGTTTCTATTTATATTCTATTTGAAATTGGATTCATATTAATTTGATATAGAGAAGTATGATTTTTTTTTTATTGATTTGTTATTTTATTATTGTAATTGTTAGCTATATTAGTTGTAGTGTGAATAGTCAAAGAGTATTGGTGTAAATAGTCAATATTTGTTGCTGCTTAATTCACGGCACATGCATCTTCTTCTGTTAAGCTTTCTGATAAGCCATCAATCATGCTTGTAATTGTGCACTCCAAGTTGCACCAGTACTCTATAAATAGGTTGTGTATATTGTGTATAAAATATAACAAGTAATACAGAAAAACTTCTTTCTCTGAGAAATTCCTGTTATGCTAATATTTCTTCTCAGTTAACATGATATCAGAACCCATGCAATTTAGTTGAAATTAAAATCCAGCTACTGTGAAAATTCAATTTATGTATTTCAGTTCAAAGAATTATGTAATTTTTCATTTTTCATGCACACGTTGAAATTTTTTTCTAAACATACCATCAGAAAAAATTGATCATCATTAGAATTTCAAGACAAATTGCACCTCCAACGAAAGTCGCATGCGCCACCTGAAGATTTTGCAACTCAGGCCACTCGCCACAAGCGCCGCACGCGCTGTCCAAGGAAGAAAACGACCATGTCAGCAGCCACATAAGCTGACCTGCCCAGCTGTCAACCACGTCACCTGCCTTATCACCTGATAGTCCCGACCACGTCATCCACTAAGACTCTGCCACGTCATCCAATCAGCCAACCAGAATCTGCCACGTGTCAGTTCGATCCGGTTTGATCAAACCAATTGACTTTAAGTTTGATTGACCGGTTCAACCACTTTTGTACCAATTTTCAGACATCAAAAACCGATTTCTAAGGTTTTTCGACCTCCTGAGTTCATTTTTTACCATCAGATTTGTGAAATTCTCACTCTAAATTAGAGTTATGGAGAAAATCAATGTTGTTCAACCTATTGTGACTATTTTAAATGGCACCAACTACAATCTTTGGGCAAATAGTATGAAAAGCTATCTTGTTGGAATTAAATACTGGAGAATAGTCACTGGCGGAACTTCCAAACCTGTTCATACTCAAGATGAAACTAAATCAAAATACAATGATTGTATTGATGATTGGGAAAGTAAAAATCATCATATTATTACTTGGTTCCGTAACACCTCTGTTTCGACTATTCACATTCAATTTGATCAATTTGATACTGCCAACGAAATTTGAGATTTTCTTGCAAACAGGTATACAATCTCTGGTCTCGCTCATCACTATCAGTTGTGGAATATTCTGAATAGTATGAGACAAGAATCTGGACAATTTGTCAATAATTTCCTTAGCCAAATGCAACCCATTTGGAATCAACTCACTCAAGCTAAGATCATTGAAGATCAACTCCACTTGATCCAATTTCTCATGGCTCTCCGGTCTGAATATGAACCTGTTCGAGTATCTTTGCTGCATAGAAATCCTTTACCAACACTCGAAACAATTGTCAAGGAATTGATCTTTGAAGAAACTCGTTTGCAAATTGGCAAACCAACTTCCTCTAAACAGGCTCTGGCTGCTCACAGTCCATCACATACTCAGTCATCTCAGTACTGTAAGAATTGCAATCGACCTGGCCATTCTTTCTTTAATTGTCCAACGATTGAATGCATATACTGTCATAAACTCAGGCATATCAAGAGCAACTGTCTCACTCGCCTACCAAGACCAAGAGACAACCAACCTAAGTCTAGACCAACCTCAGAAATTGGAACATCTTCTGCCAATGTTGTTATAACCGACAACTTGTCTGCTTCCTCTCTGTCCTCCCTCACTCTGTCAGATTTCGAGTCTATGTTCAAAAAGGTTATGTCTTCCAGTGCCTCCTCATCTAGTGCCATGTCTGTATACCCAAGTAACAAAAATTGATTAATTGACTCTGCATGTAGTAATTATATGACCTCTGATCCTAACATGTTTTTATCAAAATCAATGAACAATTTTTTACCTCCTATTCATACTGCTGATAGGAGTAAAATGAATATCAATCATGTTGACATTGTTTCTTCCACTAATCTAAGTTTACCTGATACGTATCTAGTGCCTTCCCTAGTTGTAGATCTCATCTCCGTAAGCCAATTGTGTGATCAAGGATTAACTTTCATTTTTTCTTCTAATGGATGTCAGGTACAGGACCCGTGGACGAGACGCCTTCTGGGGGGTGGACGCAAGATCGGGAGGCTGTTTGAACTCACTTCCCTCCAAATTCCTCAAAATGCTCTCTCTACTACAACCAGTTTTTCTCCATTATTCCAATGACATTTGTGTTTGAATCATGACTCGCTTAGTAAAATTTGTCATTTAATTTCTAGTGGTGTTTTAGGGAATGTTAAAACTGTAGAGCTTCAATGTACACACTGTCAACTTGCTAAACAACCTGCTTTTATCATTCCACAGTAATAAATCTCAATATGATGTTCCATTCGATTTAGTTCACTCTGATATATATATATACTTAGGCCTCCTCCAAAGTTTCGCCTTAGACCTCCGATTCTTTTGATCCGGTATGCCACCAATATTCTTTCTTTGGTGACTCTTTGGCAAATCAACAGCAACAAATTTGGCTAATATCAAATCTACACAAAATTGACGCGCCTCTTTTCCCTCTCCATACATCATCTTCCTTTTTCTTTCCTCTTTCAAAGCAGAGAGAATCTAATCTTATTTTTATTTTTATTTTATTTTCTCCATTTTTCTCTTCATGCGAGCCTATTTTTCCTCATTTTATACTGTTTATTTTCCTATGAAAAATTTATCTACATTATTCTCTTTGCATTAGCGGTTGTAGCTTTCAGAGGTGTAAGCTTCTCTCTCAGTATACTTTTATTAAGATCTGACTTGCTGTTTTTTTTTTTTTTTTTTGTGGATTTATGGATTATTTTGTTGAGTAATTTGATTTTGAATCTGATCTATTAAAATTTAATCATGTTCAATCGATTTGTGTTTAATTAATCTAACACTTGCATGCTATTATTTAATGAAATATAATATATATTTGCTATCATACTTTGGATTTGTTGATATTTGTAGTCATGCACGGACGAAAATAGAAGTTTAAAATTGGGGGTAATGTATAATTCAGCTAAATTATACAAGTTGGACTTATATTGTAATATAACTTGGGCTTATATTGTAATAAAACTTGAAATTAGGTTAAAAAATTCAGTTGATGATGGGCTAAAGCTTACATTTTATATGGGTCATGGATATTTGATAATGCTTATTAACCCAATCACCTAAATAAAGATAGGGCAAATTACTATTTAGTTTCTAAGGTTTAACCTAATTAATTAAATTGTCTCTGCTTTTCGAGAAATTAACTAATTAATCCATCAATTTTGATTATGTCATACTATTTAGTCATTCCGTCCAATTTTTATATATACTTTTGTTAAATTTATGAAAAATAACTAAAATGTTTTTGTATATATAATGAATATAAATATAATTTTATTACTTAAAAATAAAAAAAATTAAATTAATAAAAGTAAATAATATTCATATAATTATAAAATAATTATATTTAATATCATCAAATTATATAATTATTATATATAATAAAAAAAATAAAAATTAAAATATTAATAAAATTAAATAATTAAATGATTATTATATAATTTTATTAATTTGATTTTTTTATTTTTAAATAATAAAATTAAAATTATATTTATTATATATACAATGATATTTTAGTTATTTTTCATAAATTTAACAGAAAAAGTATAAAAACTGGCGGAATGACTAAATAGTCTAACAGAACCAAAATTGAGGGACTAATTAATTAGTTTTTTAAAAAGTAGGGACGAATTAGTTAATCAAGTCAAATCTTATGAACTTAATAATAATTTATCCATAAAGATAAAATGATAACTAAATTTTTTTAAGCCCATTTTTCATTCATGATTCGCCAATAGGTAGGGTTAAGCAAAATCGAACCGATTGGTTTGGTTTAATTTTTTTAAAATTTTGATTTTTGCTCAAAAAAATTATGTTAAAATCAATCTAACCGAACTTTATATATATATATATATATATATATATATATATATATATATATATATATATATATATATATATATATATATATATAAATATT
>CATKHJ010272081.1:0-10222 GCA_949750685.1 Vernicia montana | reverse complement strand
TATATATATATATATATATATATATATATATATATATATATATATATATATATATATATATATATATATCAGAAAGAGAAAACACCCAACAAAAACACACTAGACTACACAACAGGTGGTAACCTTTTTCTTTAATATTTTTCACCAAATTAGTGATAACTATTTGTAATTTGAGAGAATTGAATTTGAAACCTTCCATTTTTCACACTTTTAAAGAGAATAAGAAAATCAATCAAATCACATCTGATTGACTGTATAAATGTTATTTATTAACCACCAAACACTTGTTTGCATAATCATAGAAAGATGAATTGCCATTCTAAAAAATATGTTTCTCGCCTAAGTAAATATTTTGTGACTCATAATAAAATAGAATATAAATAATCAAATTAATAAATTTTTTATTTAATAATTAAATTAAAAATATATTCTAACTATATCATATTTCATTTCATTTTGCAATGCATTTTAATCCTATTTATGGTTAATATCTTTAATATATTAAAGTGAAAAATTATTATGCATGCATGATATATGCCCAAGTTTTGGCAAAAAAAAAAATGATATATGCCCAAGTCAAGTCAAAATCTAAAGGGGAATTATCATATAGAACCAAAACTAAGGCAAAGCTGATTTAGACTTGTGGTGGTGCTTAAGACAACATTATGGGTCAAGATTGTTTATACCTATGCATCAAGCAATTGATGACTGTCCAAAGTGGTAGACACTATTCATTTTGGATGCTTACCCCCATAATCCCTTTTTTTTTTTTTCCTCAATTCTTTCATTTACCTAAAAATGTTCTCTTCTGTTTTACATTTTCCACAGAAAATGGTAAATAATTCAATTCAGATGCCAATGTACTTTACTAGTTGTTTAATAGAAATGTAAAAGGAAATCACTCCTAACTTTTCTAACTTTTCTATTTGTATTAATTATATTCAAAATTGATTTTAGGGTCAAATTAACTATTTTGAAGTCAATCAGATCCCTTTTTTTTTTCTTAAAATATATATATATATATATATATATATAATTTTTATAATTTTAAAATAAAATTTTTCTTAATAAAAAAAAAAGCACAAAATCCATCTATCCTAAAACTAGAAAATAATTATTATCTTTAGAACTATAAAATCAAAATTAATAAATATGAAAGTATATAAGTTTAGAAAATTGAAAATAAAATAAAATTTTGACTCCAAAATTAATTTTGGATCTAATTAAACATAGTTGAAAAAGTTGGGTGCGAATTTAAACTTTAATCCAATGTTAAATTGCGAAAACCCTTCCATCCAAATCCACTACTTTAGTTAGATATTGATGGGGAAGAGTCATATCATAAAAGATGAAAGCCACCTTCTTTGAATTACCTTCAAAGTTGAAAGCAAAAATTAAAAACCTACCATTTCTTTTTATATACCCATCAAACAATGCTTTAATAAACAAGTACCCCAACATGGAATGGAAGAGCCAATTTATGGATATTATGACAACAAATTTCACAATTTTGAGAGCTTACACTAATTTTATTAATGTGTGCAAAAATTTCAAAATTACATTTTTTTTAAAATCCATTTGAATTAATATTTAAATTTAAAATAATTTTTTTTTAATGATTTTTCACTTCAAACACAATCTAAATTCAGTTTCATTTCAAATAATAATTCAATGCAAATTGACTCGCTATTTTTCTAAAAAAAGTCAAGTCTTCTATAATACTATCGTTCTTTTCCAAGAATAAACGGCTAAAATAGATTTGCCACTTTTCTAAGTTTATATATATATATATATCAAATCTTCAAGGTCTTAAAAAAAACCTTTTATGTAATTACTGACGAAAGATAAAATCAACTAAGTTCTAATTAAACTCAATAAGAATAAAACTCATCTAAGAGACTACTATTTATAGGTTTGGAATATGAATCTAGTTAACAAACTCATTATTTGAAACTCAAGATTCATATGACGAGGCACTGGCTTGTCCTCGCATCCTCATCCTCATCAAGCTTGAGCAACATTCAATTCGCCTACTCTCATACCAGACCAAAAATATATTTTTCATTCGAGCTCACTAACTCGACTTATCCAAAGGTTATAAAGTAGATAACTTTAGCAATTGTCACTTATCCAACACATAAGGTGAGACACGTCAGGGCAAAGCATGCTGAGTGCGGCCCCCTACCTTATGACAAGTGGTGCCACCGCCCTGACACTAGCCAAATACACACATAATGCCGACAAGATTGACATTGAAACGAGCATCTGTCTCATCAAGTCAGAATGCTCCATCATCACTCTTGGGATGCTACAACATGCAAACTCACTTTCACCCAACAGTGAACTTAAGTTAGTATATAAGGGGAGACAAACCACAATTTTAAGATAGCTAATTCTACATCATTTCACATTCTTCCTTCACTAAAAATATTATCTGAGACTATAAGGAAATTCATTTTCTTTCTTACAGTCCTTCAAGCTCAAAAGCTAACTTAAGTATCTGAGGGTCCTTGCCAAACTAAGGTTTGGCCTCTTTAATACTCTTTGTTCATCTTGTAGGCTCAAATTCAAGTCCAAAAAAAGTTCAACTCATCATCTTGATCTAATACTGATCAAATTACCCAAAAAAAAAAAAAACTTTCTAATTAGCATAGAAATAACCATGATTGAGATCTCGAGTTCAAATTTCTGAGTCGAAGCCAAATTTATATAAAATAATAAATAAAAAAAAAAACTTTACAATCAGCATAGAAATATAGGGTAATTTCACCCGTCATACTTGATAGTCCTTTTTTTTTAATTTGTAATACTAATATCATTCATTTTTATACTTAATAACATCAAAGTCAATTGTATTATCTTTTGTATTTTTTTAAAAGTGTTAAAGAAAACAATAAGTTCAAAGATTAGGGAAAAGAAAAAAGGGATGGGGGCTTGGGGGGTAAGTGAATCGTGTAACATTGAGGGGGATATAGAGAAAAAAAGTATGATGGATAAGTTGTTAAAAAGTCAAAATTTTAATATAATATAAATTTTTTTCTTTTTTAATTTAAAGTGTAGAATTCACATCAGTTTTTTTTTTTTTTTTTTTTTGAAAAATTGCCGTAAAATTATAAAGGAGATATAATTGTAATATTAATAGAAAATAATATTAGTGTTACACATTATAAAAAAATGACTTCAATATTATTAAATATAAAAATTAATGATATTTGTGTTACAAATTTCAGTAAAAAAAGAACTTGTCGTATTATTAAGTACAAAGATCAAATTAAGAATAACGAGTGAAATTAACCATAAATACACCAATACAATAGTTCTCACTTGTGTCATAACTTGCATGCAATTCCTAAACTTGACCCGTTATTAGCTCTTTGCACTTTAAATCTCATAATACTATAATCAAAATCAAGACTCCGCAACCTGCATATATTTGTTAGCTAGAAAATTATCCTAATCAAAGATCAATTAAACTCTTCATTTCTATACGAAGTATTGACTATTGATTCACCTACACAATCATATAACAAGACCAGATAAGTCACTAAATACATATTACTTTCAAACAGATTTATTAATTTCTGCTAAACTTGACAAATGGAAGAGATAAGAACTTGTGCAACATTTTCAATGAGCAAAGAAAATACAATCATCAAATAGCAACATAACCCTAAATATCATCTCAATCTGTGTGTACTCGATCAGACACAAACCCGCTCTAAGGAGGTATTCGGAAAAAAGAAATACAGAAACCTCGTATATTTTGCTTCAATATGACAACAAAATACAATTGCACTGCCTCACCTCATCTGAATTCTGATGTCTAATTCTCCATCCAATCCTTAACAATGTCAACACAGTTCATGACATTTCAATATAACCGTTCTCTACAAGCAGAGATTTAACCAAAATATTACAATCTGGAAAAAAAAAGAGGAAACCTATATTTGATAAAGGATGTATGATTGAATGAATGCAAGGTATATTACTGACTTAAGACCTATAAAAACAATAGTAAAAGGAAAAAATAAAAAATAAAAAATGCAATGCAGGATGCAATACCCTCAATAATATGATGAAGACCCCTAACCGAGCATACCAAAAGAGTGCAGCAGTTAAATACAACCTGACCATGACAGCATGATGATGAACTGATAAGATATGAACAATCCAAAAATAAAAATAAAAATAAAAATAAAAGCGGGGCAAAAAATCAGGAATGAAATGCGGGTCTTCTGACATGTGGCACCTGTTTCATCTTCAAGTGTCACTAAACTTCAACCAATTTTTGCAGCCATCCACTCCAACAACCTGGACAGCATGAGAGGTTTCAACCATTACAAAGACCAATAAATAGCAAATGACAACATGCTGCCGCACTCGTATATTCAGCACAAGTTACCTCTCTCCTTCACTTGAATCACTTCTGAGCCTTGTGACTCATATTCTCTTTGGAGCTTTCAACAGATGCCTTTAACCACATCCGCAAACAATCACTACCCAACCCCATAGTGCTGATGCAAGAGTTAGTGACAACCTGAAGACTAATAACTTTGTAATCTGAAAATGGCAGTTGACCTGACACAAATGCAACAATGGACCCCGACTCAATACACCCAAATGCATGCAGGGACTTGTAAAAGGAAAGCGTGTGCCGAATTGCAACAACTTCAAACAGAAATGGCACGACTGATAGCCAACTTGGCCCACTCAGCAGATTCCTTAATCATAAGGTCTTCCGAAGACAAACATTCATTTAAAAAGTCTTTGCTAGAAAGAGATTGCTGAATCAAAGAACCAGCATTACTTCCCAATGTGTCTGCTAAATCTCCAAGAACCCCAATGGCAGTTTTCATCACCACATCATCCCTGCATCAAATAAAAAATAAATTAGTAAGTCCTAAACCATAACATATAAAAATATATTCTCTAAATTAAACAAGAACATATCTCAGTAGAACATACATGTCCTTCTCCATGTATATGCTATCCAAGAACTGGAGTATGTGTGGTGCATAAGGAATCAAGAGCTGAGTTTTAGGAGAGTTCTTGAACCCTTGAAGAATCCCTGAATATGCCTCCAAAATTCCATTTCTAAGTGAATTTGTGTACTCAGTCATTTCATCATCAGCACCTGCTGTATGGGCAGACAACTCTGCAGCACTTTGAAGCATGGGCATGGCATACATCAAGTACTTCTCAAAATTCTCTCCAATTGCTAAAGCAATGTCACCAAAGCATGAGAAAACGGGAGGCTTCACAGAACGATGCAACTGATTGCTTGATAAATCTTTAAGAAGCTGTGTCATGATTAAATCACAGTATGGCAAAACTTTATCCTCCAATGCCCGACAAATATCACCCACCACTCCAACTGTGACAGCGCAAACTTGGTACTCCTCAAAATTTTGAAGACCCATCTCCAAATACTTGTAAAACTCTGGCATATACTTTGCAAAATCTGGGCCTGTTGCATAGGCAAGGGCTCCAATGGCTAGCATGGCCTCCTCGTGCACTGTAGCACTTCTACAGGCAAAAACCCTAAGGAAGAGTCCCATTATCTGATCTGCATACTGCATGAACACATATTTAGTCGGCTCTGATGAGCCTAGCTTTTGAATAATAACCTGTAAACATCCACAAAGAAGGCCTTGTAATTCACTTTGCTTCTCTCTCTCATCAGATGAAAGCTTCTGCCCCTCAAGAGTTTTATGAAGCTCCATCATAATTACAGGGACCAATTGCAAAACCATAGGTGCTGTTTCATCAGTCGAGCACCTCACCACTTCATTCAATGTTTCATAGGCGGCAGTCCTTAACCGAGATTCCCCAGCATCTTCTCTATGAGTAACAGTAAGAAGTGCTTGAACAATTTCCTGGAAGTACGGAGTCAAGGGAGATGATGGGCCCATCTCTTCATAACCTTGGGCAAGAAAATAAAGGGCACCACATGCTTTCTCTGCTACATTTGGTGCATCTTTCATACTCTGAAGCAGTACAGTGATGATTTGTTGGCAATTTGACTGGGTAATTATGGGTGTATCCATGGTTGAACCATGAAGAAATTCAAAAATTCGTCCAAGGGTCCATGCAGTCGTGTCCTTGACATGGTTATTGGGATCCTTTGTCAAAGCACTGAGCATAAAGTTCAACGCAACATTGACAATAGGGGTTAACTTGTCAGGGGAAGGTCCCTCCAAGATTGAGCCAAAGGCGTAAGTTGCTGCCTCTCTTTGCCTCCAATCTGGTTTTGTAATATTTTCTTCAATAAAGGGCATAACAAGTGGAACAATATCATCTCCCACAGTTCGTGCAACCAACCCAAGACATGTACCCCCGGCCATTGCTATATTCCATGCCCCTTCATCCTGATCTTGGTCCTCCTCTTGCTTTAGGAGTGTCTCCAAAAGCATTGGGACAAGAGCAGGGAGCGCCTGCTTGATAAAATAAAAGCAAGGAATATCCGAGTCCCCAGTGAAATCACCCTCATATTCTTCCAATATGTCTATCTCCTCATCACATATTGAACTCCAAAATTCAATTGCTTGAAGAGCCACCGGTTCCTCATCTTCCTTTACAGCCTTTGCTGTGATGCTAAAGATGTCCTGTATATAAGGTGCCAATTTCTCATAGTATGTTGATGAAATTGAGACCAAACACTCAAATGCAGCCTGCCGTATCTTGACTTCTGGAGACAAAGTCGCCTCACAGACTACTCTCATAATATAATCACGTTCCATATCATTTGTAAAATTTGCTTGTGCAAATCCTAGTGCATTGTACAGTGCTCGGGTGGCAGCAAGCCTAATGTCATTGTTGCCTTCAGATGCATTCATACCCTGAACCACTGCTGTAAGTATTTTATTCACTTGATCTTGATCTACAACATCAGGAGACACTTCCTCACACAAATATCCAAGAGTCTCTAATGTGGCTTGCTTGACATGAGCAGGTAGCTGGTGAATATTAGATAAAAGCGAACCTATCAACTCAGGCCATTGTTTCTGAGGTAATTCAATTCCTGCAACCTTGGCAATGGCTTGAGATGCAGTTGACCGAGCATCAGCTACAGGAGAAGAAACGGTCTTTAACAAACACGCCTTGATTTGGCTTTTCACATTATTGTCCAATGACAACCATCTTTGAACAAGCTCGAGTTTTCTATGTTGTTCCTTGGCATCCAATGCATTTTTAAGTATCAAACCAGCTAATTTTCGGCTATCTACAGGTTTCTCATCATTAGCTAGCTCACTAGAGAGTGATAGCAAAAAAACTGAGAGATTTTGCTCCTGGAACTGTTTTAAGTTTTCTTCTGCATGCTTCCGCACATTTCCATCTATTGCTTGTGCATTCAAAAGCACCTGGGTAACTTCCAGTGCCATTCTGTACCTGAAAGCATCAATTATTAAATGGTTACAAATCTAGTTAGGTACATAGCAGCAATCAATAATCCATTTCAGCTAGGGTTCCATAAGAACAACAAAAAAAAAAAATTGAAAAGAAAGAAAAGAAAAAGTACCACTTCAAAAGCACTAGCTAATGAAGCCATCCAACAAGGGTAAAAAGGATAAAATCTATCTCAATGCTTTTTAGATGACATCTAAAATCTCCATCTAAAGACAAATTATTTCCTTAAGTTTTACATTTACTTCAATTCACAGACAATCCAAACAACATAGACTAAGAAACAAAAATCAATATAACAAATTCAAAATCTTATTTTCTTTTACTTGTCAAAATCATAAATACAAATAATAAAATAATAAAAAAAGGAAAAATAATATGGAATCAATTCGAGTGGAGAAATAAAATTTTTGATAACACAGTTGTCAATTAGAAAAAAAAAAAAAGAAAAGGAAAAAGTAAAAAAAAGAAAAACCCAAAAAACTGCCACTGCAAACTGGGCAGGTAACAGCAGTTCAATGCAAAGCAAACTATATCTAAAGGTGGCTGCCAAGTGCCAAATCATTTTTATATTTAACTGATAAGTTATTTCTGATTAAGCCTCTGCCTCTCCATTCTGATCGCTAAGTATATTTAGCTATTTGTATTTCCACTTAGTTGGTATCAGTCTTATACACATATACAAGCCAACAAACACAAAGAATAAAGTAACACTGTTAAATTCACTATTAAGAAACAATAATCACTATTAAATTAACCTAATCAAACAATAATTATACTAAAATCAGTTAAGACAAAAATGAACTACATTTCCATATTCAACTAAAAATTTAAAGCGATCCATTCATTTCAATAGAAATTATATTTGGGCAAAAAGGATCTCCAATCCATAATTAACAATTTAAACAAAAACACAGATCCAAAATCAGATTCAGTTAACAGTAAGCACAAAATTAAATATATATAATTCAAAAATTAAACTCATTAGCTAATAATAATAATAATAATAAATAGAATCAGATATTTACATAGAAATCTAAAAGAATTTAAAAAAAATAAAAATCATTAGAGATCAAGTCACTAAATCAATCTTAATTAGCCTAAAATTATAATTAAAAGGAATATAAACTTTTTACCTGGTTTAACGGATTTTTGTGAAGAGCGAAACGGCGATTGGAAACCCTAAAAAGGAAGAAAAACGACACAGAAGACAGAGAGAGTATGAGAAAGAGAGAGAGAAGAAGAAGAAGAAGAAAACGCGGATGTGAAGCTGGACTTGAATTGAAATGACATAACACGAATCAATATCTCTTTTTTCTTAAAATATTATATTTCTTTTTTTTTTTTTTTGGGTAGGGCAATTATTGGGTAACATAAGCTCCACTAATTAATCCGTGGATCCCACTTTTTTTTTTTTTTTTTTTTTGTGTGTAAGTAGCCAAATATTGAATTTTTTTTTTTTTTTAATAAAGGTAAGTTACTAAAATTGTTATCTAATATGTTTTTAAAATTAGGATTTTTATTTTTAAAAAATTTCTAATTACTCTGTATTTTAGTCTTTTATTTATAAGATTAGTATTATGAATTTTATTACATTTTAATTGTTAATATTTTAAATGAAAAATTATTAAAATCTCCTAAGATTTAATAAAATATAATTTTTTTTATATTTTTATAAATAAATAAATTAAATAGTTCTCCTCATATAAAAGAATATATACACTTTTAACTAACTCATTATGTTTAGTTTGTGTCTATTAAATGAAATAAATTTTAATCTTTATTTTTTTTAATTTTTAATTTTTTTTCATTTTTTAAATGACAGAATCGTTTATTTAAAATTTCATTGCAAAAGTGTTAATCAAAATAAAATATTATGAACTTTTGCAAAACCACTAACAACAATGAAAAAAAAAATTAATTAAAGCATTTTAATTATTTTTAAAAATATTGAAATATCAATATACATTTTATTAAACATTAAAGAATTACAGTATATTAATTTTAATAATTAATTTGATTGATAAGTGAGTTTAATTTTTTTTTTTATTGATTCAATTTTTAAGTTAAACTATAAATGAGGATTTGGCTAATTCTAGCATATATTTCAAATTTAATTACGTTTTAATGTTTAAATATCTCTCAAAATTATACAATCTATATTAATACATTAAAGGAGGATGGCTGGCACTGTAGATGAACAGTGCCAATTCCAATTCAATTTGAAGCGCGCGAAATGTCCAAATTACCCCTCCTTTAGGCTGTCTGTTCAATTGAAATGGCACCGTTTTGATAGCCCTTATTGGTCCTTCCGCTTGCTGTGCCATTTTACTTAGCTCGCCAGTCCGTTTCCAATGAAACGGTGCCGTTTTCATGGATCCGCGGCGTTTCGCATAGGCTGTGCGGTCTTTTCCCCTGTGGGTTATTTGGTCTTCTCGCTGGTGCTATGTTGCTTGCCCTAATTCTCTTTCGTTTTGGTCCATTATTCTTCAGTCGTCTTCCATTGTTCTCTGTCCTTCTCTCTCTTCTAGATTTTGTTGTTCATCCTTTTTCTGTTTGCCGGCAGCCAAGAAGATCGACACAGGTGCGTTTTTCTTTTCTTTGTTTGCATTTTTTTTCTTTGATTTTCTGATGCATTTTGTTAAATTTGCTTTTCTGGTGGAAGATTAGCACATGTACGTTTTTCTTTTCTTTGTTTTGATTTCTTTCTGTATGCAGTTTTGCATCAATTCCTTTTGCATGTCTGTTTTTCTTTTTGGATTTGCTCTATATTTCATCTGAATCTATTCATCTGAATCTATCTTTTCTGTGTTTGGAT
>CATKHJ010272051.1:0-17220 GCA_949750685.1 Vernicia montana | reverse complement strand
TTAGAGATAAATAGAATGGTGGGTGAGTGTGGGGTTAAGGAAAATGTAGAATATTACTGGCAAAGGCCCAATACCACTTACTGTGAGGGTCTATCTAGTCTAGGCAATGACAGTGATATATTAGAAATGGGTTTCAACATTAATTCTGTAAAAATTGTGAATATTTATGTGAAGTATAAAGATAAGTCAGAGAGGGCAAACCTGATAGATGTCAATGTCAGTGAGGTGGGTGTAGACAATGATACAATTAGGCAGGATCAAGTTACTAATAAAGGGAAGGGGAAATTATCTGCAAGTAGTCAGTATAATCTTAGGGTAAATAAGGGTAAAGGAAAAGGTGTTGCTAATCCAGGTGAGGGTAGTGAGAATAATTCAGATGAGGGTGATATAGATTATGTGGATATTACCACTAAGTTTGTAGAGAGTGATAATGATATAGAGGATGGTGATGATGATTTGTTTGAGGAAAATGTAGATAAGAATATAGAGAGAGTTGAAATAAATGTAGTCTAAAGTTTGAGGCTCAACTTTGCTTTTCCTTGATGGGCAAAAAAAAAAAAAAAAAAAAAAAAAAATTGTTTTTCCTTCATTTAGTAATATTGTATTGATTTATATTAGGAATAAGTATTCTAAGAAGTATCCCGTACTTTTTTAATAAGTGTTTAGTTTAATCTCGCTAACAACAGTCAAAATTTTTTTTAATGGGTAAAAAAAATAAAAATTTAAGGGTTTGATGTGGACAAATAAATTTTTAGGGATTCAATAGATAAATTTGTAAAAATTTAGTAGCCCAGTAATGCGTTTTGCCACAAATTAAATGAAGACAACAAATTAAATACACACCCATATTTATTAATTATTTTTGCCATTACTATTCTCCAACAACTTAAGATAAAAAAAAAAATCTAAAATTTTAATAATTTAGAGAAAATTATAAACACAATTCAATGAAGGATATTGATATCTACCATTAATAGAAAATAAACTAGATGTGTTATAATTAAAAATGTGTAAAGACAATTAACTAGGTTAGACTTAAAGATATTAGCAAATGACAAGACTTTTAATTTTTGTAATAATTTTAATTTTATCTATTTAATTTTGCTTTTTAGTTATTTTTATTTTAATATATATATACTGGATTTTTTTTTTCTACGTAGACTTTAATGCATTATTGTTAAATGTCATAAAAATTTTCTAATGATACTTAAAAGGAAATCCTTAATCCACGAAATAACGATAATTTTTTTATTATTAATTAATGCATGTGTAAGTTGATTAATTTCCTCTCAATTATTATACCCTTTATATTTCATCATTGAAATTCATATTTGTTATAAAAATATTTTTATGTTAAATTGTGTAATTTTACTAGCCAATGATCCTTAGTCTTTTTTTTTTTGGCCAGAAGCCAACGATCCTTCGTCTGAATGGCTATGGGTAAGGCCTTGGAAACATGTGAGAATTATTTGAATTTAGTTTTGTCTATATTAAATTGTTAAATTTATGAGTTTACGCTTATGAATTTGTATTTTGTACTCATAATTTATAATAAATATTTGGATTGTGTATAATATCTACAGTAAAAAAAAATTGTGTACTTTTACTATTAGCCAAGCCAATCATTAATTTTGACCAGATAATTTTTGAAATTAAACTTTCAAATTAGTGTATAATAGACTAATATTGAAAAAGTTTTTACACAACATGATACAAACATATATCTAAAACTAAAATAAGTGCTTCATTTCTATCAAGATATGTGTAAATGGAGTAATGAATGATAAACATTGGCTTTCCTTCTGCACAAGAAAAAAAAAGGAAAAATTATCTTATGTCAGTGTGGCAACATTCATGTGGAGGTTTCTTTATGCATCCAAAATATTTCTTTTTATCTAATAAAAATTATAAAAATTATAAAAATTTATTTTTAAAATCAATTTCACATATTTTGATTATAAAAATTTTAATATAATTACACTATATTTCCAACTTGATTTTTAATAATATAAAAGGTGTGGCATCGGAAAAGATTATTTTGAAAGGTTAGGTCATGTTTAGTCTCGGAGAAGATTAGGTAGGAAAGTTCGGTTAGATTTGGTATTGGAAAAGATTAGGTGGGAAGACTCGATTAGGTTTGCCTTTTTTCAAATGTGAAGATTGTGAGTTGGTTTTGTGTGACCCATCTGTTAAGAGTTTGCATCTAGACATAACTTTTAGAAGTGATTTGACCAATTGATTTTGCCGAGGAAACTAGACTTCAAGGATCATGAGTCTTGAGAGACTTGAGATTTTGGTTCTGCTAACAGGCTGGGTCCTAGGAAGATGAGATTTTATCAAGGAGACTTGGGTTTAAAATGATGGTAGGTTGGATCTTTTAAAAAGTGTCGGTGAGGTTGTATGATTTTACTATCGTAGCATGATTTATGGAGAAGATAAACACAACTATCTTATTGCCTGAGATTGAAGAGACTCTTAGAGTGACGAGACTCTTGGGAAAACTCAAAAGATGTGCTCTTGGATGGACGATAGGAGCCATTTTAGCTTTTTGAGCTAAGAGACGTGACAGGCGACTTGAAGAATATACCCTTAATAAATGATAAGGGCTACTTAGCTGCTTGAGCTAAGAGACGTGACGGATGATATGAAGGATATGCCTTTACTGAATGATAAGAGCAATGTGACAGATAACTAAAGACAATATGGAGGACATGCCTATGACGAATTAACAGAAGACGATTCAGAAGGTGAGCCCCTAATGAGGGATCAACTAGAGGATGATGATTTAGGAAGATATGCCTTTAATGTGGGATAAGGACATAAGGGACATAATGATTTGACTAGGATGACATTTTTTCTTTTTTTTTAGCTCTAACTTTTGCCCGAGATGCCCTTTCGGGTTTTCAACTCAACGAGTTTGCTCTAATTTCTGTTTAAGCTGCCCTTTCGGGTTTTCAACTTAGTGAGCTAATCAATGAATTTTGGCATTTAAAAATTATTCCATCATGATTTGGGCTACTATTTTCTTTCATCTTGGGGTTTTGACCTTTGTCTAGATCATTCCATTGAATTCTTAGTCTAGAGAGAAACCTTGTGAGGATATCAAGTGCTTTTTGAGATTGTTGCCCCTTGTTGAGGTGCTATGTTTGATTACCCAAAAGTGCAATGGGTAACTTCAATGGATTGCCTTTTGCTTCGACTGCTCTAACTAAAGAGATCATCACTTGGTGTTCTTTATTATATTGACTATCCTTTGGTTAGGAGTTGGTGAAGCGGCTGCTGATGCTGGAACAAGAATACCCCAAGTTTTGATTTTTTTCAATTATGGTGGTAAAATGAAATGCTTGCTAAAATCCATTGATTTTTTTTTTATTTATTCCTTTTTTTTTACGCGACTATTTTAGGCTAAACAAGAAAAATGGGAATAAAGAAGTGCATGAATAACATAAATATTTTATTACAAAAGGAGAATATTGTACAAAATAAAAGAAGAATACAAAAATGACAGACTTGGACTCGAACCCAAACTTGGACTTTAAACATGGACTCGGACTTGAATTTGGATTTGGACTTGGAACTTGGAACTCAAACTCGAATTTGGACTCAATCTCAGACAAGTCAAATCAGCTGAGCTTGAACTCCTCCATAATATGCTACTTGGACAGAGGTGAAATGGAGTGAGGTGAGGTCTGTCTTCCACTTTGGAAAAGATGTATGAATCATAGTGATAGATTTTGCTTGAAAGGGAAGGTGGGATCGATGCATGTCAGTCTTAGCCTCAAAGGTCATGAGTGTGGTTAGGGCAGCCATGTTAATTGGGTTGGCCATTTGGTACCTTAAAGGAAAACCAAAAGAAACCAAGTGAGTGGAGAATGAAGATATGAAAAGGTGATGTGAGTAGGGGTATACAGATTCTGAGGGAAAAGAATTCCCTATTGTGTTATGGGCCAATCGTCATTGGGCTTTGAAAATTTCCTAAGGTAGGATGAGCCAAGGTCTTGGGCTTAGAGTAGCATATTGGGCTAAAGGTATTGAACTTTGAGAATTTCCTAAGGTATGATGGGCTAAGGGTCTTGGGCTTTAGGAGGTTTGGGGTATATTGAGCCAAGGTTATTGGGCTTAGGGGTAATGGGTTGGTCTTAAAGATAATGGGCTACGGGTGTTGGGCTTATGAGTAGTGGGTTAGGGTAGTGGTGCTTAGGTTAAAGGTTTAGTGTGACAGTTTAAGGTTTGTGGGGCGAAAGTGATTGGGACAAAGGTGAGGGTGTTTGACCCTTCTTTGGTTTAAGGCTTCACTTGAAATGATTGCATATTTTTTTTTTTTTATATATTATGAATGCATGATATGCATGGAAAAAATATTTCATGAAGATGCAGATGAGTAAGGGGCTTTATTTATGGTACATACAACTTAAGGTCAAGTTCTAGGTTCATTACATGAAAAGGTAAAGGTGGCTTGGATAGGGTACCCGTCACACTAGAGCAATGATATACCTAACCACATGTGAGTCAAAGCGCTTCATGTAGGTCCAACAATACGTATTGCTCGTTACACCTTTGAAAGGATCAAAGAATTCATCGCGGGGTGGATGATTTCGCTATCGGCAAATAGACCCAAGAAGGGTTACCCACTCGATGCTACTCACTATCCATTATTTTTCTAGAACTAGGCTTGTAGGCAAAAAGCCTATGCAAATAATGCATGAAAGTCACAACTATGTTAAAGGCCAAATTTTTTAACCAATTATTAGTCCTCTTATTTTTTTCCTTTTATTAAAAAGAAAGTTTATCCTCAGTAGAGTCGCCAACTGTGAGGTCTCGCCTAAGCACCTGTCTTATCCGCTAAAGGGAATTGAAATGCTCATTTGGAAAAAAACTCACCATGAAGCCCTCGAGCTTAGATTAGTTGATTTTGAAAATTGATTTAGAGTCGCCACTTTAATTTTATTTTAATTGGGAAAAGATTAAGGAAAAAAAATCCAAATTAACTCCAATTAATATCCCAAAGGAAAAAAAATCACTAGCCTCAAAATCAATCGAAACCAAAGAGGATTCGGAGACTAGGTTTTCGGTTCATTTTAATTAATTTGGCTCTTAACAAAATTGTGACTTTGAAAATTGATTTCATGAATTATGTACAATATAACAAATGCATGATTATGTAAGTAAACGAAATAAGGAGGAAATAAAAGAAAGAGAAAAACAAGTTAAAGTTACAATAAAAATCTAAATTGTTTTGGTTGGCGGTAGACTTGCCTCGGATGGCAGGGAACTTGCCTCAGACGGCGAGAAACTTTTTGACTTGACAAGTTAGCTCGAAAAGTCGCAACCCAATTTGCTTTGCAAATCAAGGAGCAATAACAAAGTAAAAATAAAAATAAAAGAAAAATTAAAACTAAGGAGCTCGTTCCTTGGCGGACCAAGCTTATGGGGATGGTTCGCTTGATGCAAAGGCTAATCAAGCAAGTCAAGATGTTAAGAATGATGTATGAGAGGTCTGAATATATAGTGGAAGGGGTTAGAAAAAATTTGGTGCATTTTTCGATGTGGGATTTGTGCATCTGAGACACATTATTGCACAGGGGCCCTGTGGTACCGCAGAGGCCACCTGCGGCAGCAAAGTGTTGCCGCAAACAGGCCTTGTGCTATTGTAGGAGCCACCTGTGGCAATTGCAACCTTTTTTGTGTTTTTTTTTTCGTTTGCTTTGTTCAATCTTCTTCCATTTTACCGCTGCACTTTCGCTAAAGATTTTTTAGGTCCAACCACATACCGGAGGTGCAAAATTAAGGGTTCACACAGTTATCACAGTACCATCAAGATGGCTCCTTATGAAGCATTGTATGGGAGGAAGCGTAGATATCACATCCCACTTTTGGAATATGACGGTCCTAGGGCATGGGTAACCGCTAAGGCACCGAACACTCGTAGAACCCACTCACTACTAATATTCCAATGAAAATCTGACAGAGTGCCGGCTATACATATCATATGCCCCAAGATACGAAACCTACAATGAAACTAACACTTCAAATAATAATTTCTTATTCCCTCAACTTCAAATGCAATATCACGTTTTCATGTCAATTCAGATCCTCCTATTATTGTCTCCTATGAAACACTAATCAAACTTTTTATCAATACCTGACAATTATTTTTGGTCTCAACACATATCAATTTCAAATTCATCATATACCATTTATTTACTTATAATATATTAATCATATACTTATACTATAACAATTCTAAATATAATTTCATACTTGTTTTTTTGAAATAAAATTAAATTTCATTAATCATCAGTAGCTGAATACAAATTTCAATAGAAAATGACCTGACATAAAATCAACTACCCTAACAAGAGCAAACTGATTTGCAGATCGCAAATGTTCAATAAAACATTTAACTGTCATATAGTTGGTTTTGAAAAACTGCGACTATAATAGTAGAACAATATGACAAATCACTGTCCTTTTTGCGAGCATCTGAAACACAATAGTGCACAGACATACTATTAGACTCATAATAAAAAAAAACTTCCAATAAGGGAAGACATAACAAAACTTCTAACAATGGAAGACAAAATAACATAAAAAAAATAAAAAACAATCTAATACAAAATAATAAAATGAAAAGTATCACCCTAGCAGTAGTAAACACAAACCCACTTACAAACATATAGTAAAAATGAAGATGGAGAGGTAACGGTGGAAGTAAGGAGGCAGAGAACAAGATCGAGTAAAAAGAGTGTCGAGCAAAGGTAGAGGATGATGCGTAAGTAAAGGGCGAATGAGTGGAACTGGTGGTGAATATGGTGACAATAGCAGGGATGAAACTATTCATATCAAATCTAACATAAGATATTAGAACCACCACCGATCAAAAGAGAAGATCGGCAGTGGTTCAAGAAATAAAACTTAAGGGAGAATTAGAGAGAAAAGGAGAAGGAGAGACGACTAGGGTTTTACTTCTAATTCTAATACATACACTATAGCTAATTTTATGCAGGCATGAAAGAACGATAAATGTTATAGATAACAAATGGCTCATGATAATGTTTTAATTAAATTTAATTATATGATGGAAACTTATATATATATATACACACACACACACACACACACACACACACACACATCGAAAGAAAAACACATAAATAATTCATTTGTTATTTAATTAAAATGGTAATAAAACCATATACGAATAGTCTCAATAAATTCATAAAAATTCATACAATACTATTTTCATTTGCTTATAATGATATTATAATAATATTTATATAATAATCAATTATATAGTTACTAATAATTTAAAAGAAAATTCATACAATTTACTAATAATCAATTAGAAAATTATTAATAATTTAAATTCATTTAAATCAATTTTATATAATTTCTTAACAATTTAATTTATCTCACTTAACATTAAAACAACCACATATAGGCAAGATATTAATTTTTCAAATAATTAAACATAAAAATTAATTTAATAGAACATTATTTTAGGCTTACCGAAGCCGATTTCTCACAAATTAACCTCGAAATCGGTATGTACGTATGAGAAATAGCCCACTGAAACTTCTGAGTCGTCAGCAGCAAGTGGGCCCATGCTCCGGTGACTAGCCGCCGACGATGGCTAATGGAGACGATATTTACACCGAATGGTAGCTCTTAAGCCGCTCAGTCCAAATATGTAAGCAGTGTCAACTCACCCACCCTTATATTCATCGGAAAACGCTTCGAAAAGTTCAATTACACTATTCTCCGATCTGGCATTTCGGTCAACCATAGGCAGCGAGGTGGGTATCAAATCAAAGCTGGAGACGAGACAATTCCAACAACACCAAAATCGCCGGGAATGGAGTTCGAAAACGATCGAAATTGTCGTTAGAAGTCCACGAATCTAGTGACGTTCTAGACAGCGCGTGTACTGCTGCCGGTCGCTGTTTCTTGCCGTCGTTGGTCCCTTCAAGGTCGCCAAATGCTTGTGAGTTCAGTGGTGGTGGCGTTTCCCACTGACAGTCCCTCCCTCCCTCTCTCTCTCTTTCTCTCTCTCCGTCCACTGCTTTCTCTTTCTGCTCCCCTGTCTGCTGCTCGATTTTTTTTCTTCATTCTGCTCTTTTTTTTAAGTCATATTTTATAATATATTATTCAAATAATTGATTTAACATGAATAACCACTTAGCCTAGTGGTTAACAACTTGCTAATATATATCTTTGGTCGCAGGTTCAAGTCATGGCATTTACATTATTTTTAACCAAATAATTGGAATCATAATATATATTTTTACTTAATTAGTTTTTATTTATTATAATTATTTTTTAATACTAAATTTTTTAGTAAATAAATTATAATAATTCGATATTTAAATAAATATGTTCATAAAATGTTATTTTTTTTTCTTTAAATATATCATCTAAATATCAATGTAATAATATAAATAAATATATTTTCTTATGAAGAAGGAAACTTGAAAATTATTAAAAAATTAGATTATTACAGTAGATCTCCTATTTGTTGGGGTGAAGCGGGTGAGAAGTTCATTGAAGGACCTGACTTAATCCAATACATTTCAAAGAAGATACCTCTTATAAAGAAAAGATTGAAGATGACTTTTAGTCACCAAAAGAGTTATGCGGATCCTAAAAGAAGAGATTTTCAGTTTGTTATTGGTGATCATGTATTCTTGAAGATTTCGCCAATGAAGATTTGTCAAGAAGGGTAAATTGTCACCGAGGTTCATTGGTCCATTCGAGATTCAGTGTAATACCCCAGCTCATGTTAGTCATGTTTGTGAAGGATTTATATGTTAAGTGAGATTGGCCTAGAGTGTTATTGAATAGATATTCTCTACATTGTAATAATTTGAATTTTTATTTATTTTAAAATCCTAATTTTATACAAAAATATGTTTATTTATATTTTATATTGATAATTAAAAAGATATATATATTTAGATAATGAAAATTTTTTATGGAATTAATTATTTAAAATTTAGTTTATTATAATATATTTAATTATTTAAATTTTGGTTTATTATAATATATTTAATAAAGAATAGAGTATAAAAAAATAATTAAAAAAAGTAAAATAATAATAACAAAAAATTTGGAGGAGCAGTTCAGGCATGAGACAAATATAGAGAGAGATAGACAGACATAGGAGAGAGAAGAGAGAAATCGGAGAGAGAGAGAGAGAGAAAGAGAGACTGTCGGTAAGGGAACCCGACTTCTGGCCACTGTCTAGTCACACTGCCACCACCCACGCGTAACCCAATCTCCAACGATTCTAGCACTGCAATAACCATCACTAGCGGCCACCGGAGCGTGGCTCACACTCCATCCAAACCCATCGCAGGTCGAGAACTTCAAGTTGAGATTCAGGCCAAACCAAGCCTCCGTTCCAGGCGATTTTGGTGCCGTTGGAATCATCTTCCTGCAAGCTTCAATTTGGAACCCACCTTGCCACCACTCGTTGATGGGTGTGTGGCCCTCTTACACTCCCACGCAATGGGGGCGCGGTCCACCAACGTGCCCAAGCTATGGGCGCGTGACCCCCTCACGTGCCCATAACTCATAGGCAGTAGCAGCCTAGTCGTTTTCTCCATTTTGGGTTTCATTTTGAGGTACCTGTTGCACATGTTCACCTATATACAGCAAGACATGGACTAAGTACTCAGAATAAAGGGACTTGATACTCATAATATCATAAATGGAGAAATATATACAAGAATGTTCAAATGTGCAAATGTTCCATAACATGTTTTGAAAATACATGTTCTAGTCTGACAGACAGATAGGGAGATAATCTAGAGGGAATCCTAGGATGAATCTTTATCAGTCTCCTCTGAGTCAGCTTCCTCTTCCTTTTCTTCTTCTACATGATGGGGAGGATCCATCCTCAACTATATCCCATTTTCATGTACATGGACATTGATGGCATCATCAAGATGGGGATGTACGACACTTTCAATATTTCTGCGGCCACCTATGAGCCCGAGAACACCACTCATGTGAGGTTTCTGTCTCTTTTGCGAATCTCACTATGATTTCTACCTCTTGTATTCATATCCTTTTATCCTGAAAGGTTCCCCAGCATGTTTCGGAGTATTACTACCAGTTGTACTTATCATCTAGGAGGAAGATCCTTACTCTTACCTAGGGCATGGAGCAAGAAATGGTCAGTTTGTACAAAATTCTAATGCAATGATTTCATATTTGAACATGAAATGCTAATGTCATGAATGTTTATGATTGCAGGCCAAGACTTGGAGGGAGCTGGTATGTCATTTTATCTATATGCTCTATTTTTCTTAATGATGAGAACTACATGCTTATGTACGTCTAATCTTTGCAGAGACAAGCAAAGCGCCATATTCAACATCTTGAGCTGACATAGTAGGTTTGTGGTGATAGGCGCAGAGAGGAGGCAGGTCCCAGCCAGCCAACATCTGGGTTGCAGCACAGAAGGCGACAGCCAGAACGTCAGACTGAAAAATGAGAGATCTGGTTCTTTGAAGGTGTTTTCTGACGAATCCAAGGTGAGTGAGTTGACACCGCCGGCATTTTTGGAACCAACGTCTCACGATTTACTAGCCGATGTAAAGATCGCCTCCGTCGGCGGCGACGCATCGCAAGCCAGTCACTGGAGCATGGGTCTACACGCCACCAATGACTTTTAAATTCCAGTGGGCTATTTTCCATGCCTACGTTCCAATTTCGAAGTTAATTTAGAAGAATTTGACTCTGGTGAGTCTAGAATGATTTTTCATTAAATTAGTTTCGATGTTTAAATACCTGAAAAATTAGTAATATGCCTTTATTTAATTATTTTTAGTACTAAATTGATAAATTGGACTCATTACAAAATTGTATGAATTTAATTGAGATAAAATTCTATTCTCGATAATTTTCTAATAATTATTAGTACGTTAAATGTAATTAAAATAATTTTAGTAAGCGAATGAAAATAATATTATATGAGTTTTCATGAATTTATTGAGAATAATTGCATATGGTTTTATTACCGTTTTGATTAAATGACAAAGGAGTTATTTATGTGTTTTTCTTAAATATACATATTTATATATATATGATTATAATAAATCAAATTGAACTTTTAATGGAGTAAAATTATTTACGTTATAATTAAATTTAATTAAAGTATTTTTACGAATATTATTATAAATATTTAATAAATGTGAAATATTAATTTACAAAATTAATGAATTTCTTTATATAATATGAGTTTTAAGTTGTTTCTAACAGAGAGTTAAAAATAAATATTTTATAAAGAACTTTAATAATTTTTATTTATTGAATATAAACATATGAGTTGAATATGAGTAAAGCAATTTGATGTGAATTTTATTATATGAAATTGACTTGTGAACAACAATGACAGATGAGATTTATTATATTGAAGGTCCGGGTTGGACAATTGAATTGTGATAATTATTATAACTTAGTTGAGTTGAGTTTATAATTGTAACAAGGGGATTAGTTTGGTTTTAGAGGAGATACTGGCGAATTTTCGATAGATTTAGAAATAAAATATAAAATGAATTATATGGATAATATCTAATCATGTCGTTATATTTTTAAGAGAAATTGTAGAGGAGATTCAAAGGATAAGTATTAGAAGTTTATATCAGCTAGATAATGATCTACAGTCCAGGTGAGTAAATAATTTACTAATATGGTATGTGCATCTCATTGTATTTCATAATTATTATGAACCTCTTTAGATATGAAACCCCAAAAATTATTGATATTACCGAATTCATTGATCCTGAAAAATCCTAGTTAATTATATGCTCTTTGATTGATTAAATCATAATTTCATTGTTACAAGTTGTTGCTAGGGTTCTTCCTTAAAGTCGTTCACTTCATTGTTGACTTGAATTGAATCGTATTCTTGAATTCGTATGATATTGAAATGAGCCTATATGTCTATTGTTACTTAAACATGTCCAAGTGATATATGTACATGTGATATATGAGATTCTAATTGTAAGCAGAAATTCCTAACTGATGTGGGTAATACATCAGACCCTGTGCACATGGTAAAACCCGATGATGGGATGTATGCATCCAAATCTCAACTAGAAGGGGTGGTCCTAACTGTAAGACCTAATCAGTCTTATGTTTTATATGTGTTATATGTGAGAGTAAGCAAGGCGTAAGTTGCTACTCTATCTTTATATGTGGGAAGCACTCTGCTTCTAAACTCTTTGATTTCTACTAAAAATGTATAAGTTCCATAATCACCTTACTATCATAAGCCATTTGTTATCTATATCCATTATTGTTTTTTCTTTACCTGCATATCATGTTAATAGATTATTTGCTCACTAAGAGTTTTTAACTCCGCAGTTGTTAATATTTTTTTTAGGTAATAACATAAGAGAGTATGGTAATTCTCAAATTCCTTCTTCACTTGGGAAAAGATAAGCAATTAAGGTTTATATACTATTCTTTGACTTTAAATAGTTATATAATTTGAAATTGTCAT
Organism: Vernicia montana; assembly: GCA_949750685.1. Classification (NCBI taxonomy): domain Eukaryota; kingdom Viridiplantae; phylum Streptophyta; class Magnoliopsida; order Malpighiales; family Euphorbiaceae; genus Vernicia; species Vernicia montana. Next base: position 4,709 of record CATKHJ010272051.1, on the reverse strand, counting down.
TAGAGCTCTATGGTTATCTTGAGTATAGTATTATGAGATACTAAATTATGATTGTATAAATAATGTTAAGTATGATATTGTTAGTACGAATATCTATGATGTGCTTAATAAGTTTTAATGATGTTCACACAAAAAGATGAATGATGTTTATGAGTAATGAATATATATGAAATGTGAATTGTGGAGTATATGATATGCTATTGAAGTTGAGGGTATAAGGTGAATGATTTGAAGTGTTAGTGTTATATGCATGTTGCGTATCTTGGGGTATGAGTTATATGTAGTCGGCATTCTGCCGGATTCTTATTGTAATAGTAATAATGAGTGAGTTTTACGGGTGTTTAGTGCCCTAACGGTTATCCATGCTCTAGAACCGTCGTGACTTTTGAGTTGAGTCGTGATATTCAGGATCGAGTTGGAGAGGTTTCTTATCGATTGACACTACCACCTAATTTGGATAATGTCCATTCGTTATTTCATGTTTCCATGTTTCGCAAGTATGTTTCTGATCCATTTCATGTGTTGCAAGTTCAACAGTTGGACTTCAGGCAAGATTTGACTTATGAAGAAGTTTCTATAGCTATTGTTGACAGATTGGTTAGGAAACTTCGGGATAAGGAAATTCCAATGGTGAAAGTGTTGTGACGAAATCAATCAATGGAAGAGTGTACTTGGGAAAGCGAAGGGATTATGCAAGCCAAATATATGCAATTGTTTTTATCTTAAGTGAGTTGTTTAAAATTCGGGAACGAGTTTTTTTAAGTGGGAGTAATTATATTTAAAATAGATGAAAATTTTATATTATGTAATAAAAATCAACTTAAAAGAATTTAAAAAAAAAGTCTCAATATTTAATATAAATAAAAAAATTAAAAAAAATCTCTACAAAATTATAATTTAGGTACATATAAATCAAAATATATAGCACACTGAGGCATAACTTAGCGGTAAGTGCATATTTCATTGAGTAATAGATCCAAGATCGATTCCAACCTCTCCCAATACTAAAAAAAAAAAAAAAAAAAAAAAAAAATCAAAATATATAATTTTAGTATACTTCTGTTTGGTTTAATTTTAGTCGGTTATTCATATATTCAAACCATAACTAAACAAAAAAGTTCACTTTAACTATTTTTTAAAATTAATTTGAACCATATTAAACTACGATATTTGATTTAAATTAGATTAAATTGATATAATTTGATCGATTTAGTTAATTTTTGAACAACTCTAACAAAATATATATGTATAGTAGAAATAATTTTTTTTTAAGAGGGCAATGGCTCTCCCAATTTAGTACGTAGGACTATTATATCTAAATTTATCGATTTCCTTTCATTACTGTAAACTTTTCTTGAATCCTAAATGCAAGAATTTACAGCCCTTTAGAAAGTTTAAATTTTAAATGTTTAGAATAAGAAAGTATCAAGATGCCTTTTTCTCTGCGTGGTTCTGTTGGAGGGAAGTTCCGCCCCTTACTAAAACTAGAAATAGGTGCTTCTTTTTGTTTTTTTCCGCCAAATAGAAATTGGTGGTTCATTGTCATTAAGACATATGGTTGACAATAGGTGTCGTATCACGTGTTGTGTTACGATAAGGAGCACAGAATATTCCTTCTGCACATGTTAATATTATCTTGAGTCGGTGCGGCAACATTTATTTATGAGGAATTTCTTTATGCCTTAAATATTTGTTTTAGTTATCTAAATGGTCAGAGGATTTTCTTAAATAAATAAATATTGATTAAAAAATTATTATTAAAGTAGATTTTACATACTTTAATTAAAAAAAAAATTTAATACAATTAATTATATTTTTAATAATATATAACTAATATTTTTTAAAAAACCAATTTTTTTAAAAAAATTTTAATTTCAATATCATATAAAATCTAAATACGTTGGATTTTATTTGGCATTTATTGATGTGAAGGAAGCCAGTTTAAATTTTTTGGATCAGTTTGATCCTAAAAATTGCAAAAAGCCCAAATAATTTTAGGATTTTTATGAAAGATAAATACTAGGCGTAATTTTTTATCCGAATTAAGTTACATGACTCATTTTATATAAAAAAAAATACTGATTTTTAAGCATTACAATATCTTTATCTGACTAAGTTTTGAATCCTAATAAGTCATTTAACTCACTTTTGGGACATTTTTAATTTGGACCTTATTTTGGACTTTTATAATTTTATTTTATTTTTATATTGTTTTAAAGTTTGTAAAAAGTATATAAGTCTCTCTTTTACTATTTTGAGGCAGATTTTAATTTTATCTATTACATTATTATCCTAAACTATGAGTTTTCTCTTTATACACTTTACTTGTTGCGTCATTTATTCCAAATTTTAAATGTTATTGCAATTATATTTCTATTTTGAACTTTAAAAACTATTTTACTACAATTTAAAATATTAGTTGCAATTATGGTTTTCAAATCCGGTCATATCGGGTCGGTTCAACAAGAAAATCTATTCACAGATCAGACTAGATTACCTACAAATAAGGTACCTTCCACAACGAGCTTTCATAATATGTAACGAATATTATTTTACTCAATGTTTAAAATTTTTGGAATTCAATTGACTATAATATTCATTCATAATATGTAATGTACGTTATCCATGCATATCAGTAAATATTAAATAGTAAGCTTTATTAAGTAAAAGTGATGATGATAAGACTCAACCATAGGATTTAATTAATTAATTAAATACAATATATTAAAATTAAATTAAAAAAAGTTGTTAACTATGATTTAATAATATATATATATATATATATATATATATATAAATAATTAAGTTTCTTTTAAATTTATGTTGGATATTAATATTTTAAAATTTATGTTCGACATTATCATAATTTTTTTTTTTATTTATGCCATTGGTTAGTTTTAGTTATATGTATATTATATTTATTTTTAAAATATAAATAATAAATATATGATATTATTTAAAATTCTGATTTAACCTCTAATTCATGACTCTTTACTTTCACTGGTTCAAAAGTCGGGCAGAATCTGAAAACCATGGTTGCAATAGTAACATAAAAGTTAAACTTGAAAAAAATAATTTTATTTTATTAATATTTAATAAAAAATTACTTTTTACTTTTTAATTTTATTTTAATGATATTATTTTAAAAAAAAGAAGTTTAAATGATATTATTTATTTATTATTTGCCCTTTTTGATGCTTACAACCTCACACTTAACTGGGCATGTACCTCCTACTTTCTCATGTAACCATATATATATATATATATATATAGAGTTTAGCAAAGAGATAGGAATGAGCCAAGAGGTAATATATATATATATAGATATGGTGGTTAACCAATCCATATCTTTGTAATCAGGATACACTTAATTTAATTGACAAGTAAGTTTAATATTTTAATTTAATATAAATTATTAATTTTTAACAAAAGTAAAATGATAAAGATAAATTTTTTTTTTTTGAGCATTGAGGAAGAAAAATTTAACATTAGTGATATTCGAATCATGGTATCTACTTTTAAAATAGTTTCATCTTATCACTAAGTTAAGACGGTAGTTAGGATTAAGATAAACTTAATGATGATAGAATAAGTGAAAACTAGATGCACTCATATCAACATTAAAAAAAAAAAAATTGTTAACATGAAATGAATATATATATATATATATATTTTTGAAATAAAAGGAATATTTCATTAATAACGATTAATCAGTACAATTTGGAATAAAAATGTAAACTTAACTGCGTTCAAGAAATATATATAAATCTTGTTATAAAAATGAGCTTTTCCTCTGAGTTTCATTGATCGTGTTGACGAAATAATTGTATACAACACTTTGACTGCATTTGACATATCAGCAAGAAACACATTTCACTCGGTGGCTATACTAAATCACAAATCGACTTCATTGTTTTTAATCGAATCCGATCTTCTAAATATCATACTCAAACTCCTCCTAACTCTCATAACGGAAGATAAATAAACTCTCATAAAAAAAGACAAACAAACTTCTATAAAGGAAAACAAAATAAAAAAAACTTATTAAATCCCATTAAAATGATAACAAAACTCATAAAATAAATGAAAAATAAATTTAAATTCATATTTAGAAAGATACAAATTTACATATATCTCTTATTGAAAATAAAAACTAAACACAATAAAAAATAAATAAATAAATCACCGCCGATCAAATGAAGGTCGACGGTGACTCAAACAATAAACTTTAGAAAAAATTAAAAAATAAGTTGAGAGAGAAGACAGTTAAAAATAAAAATGAATGCTCTTTTTTTAATACCTTGATAATAATTTTTTTTTATAAATTTAACTTTAATTAAAATTTAAATACGAAACATTTCAGTTTCGAAAATAATTTATTGTTGAACTAAAGTCTCATTGGTTACATTCACTAAACAGTAACAACAATATATGGAAAAAGAGACTTTCAAACCAAAGATATTTTTAGTAGTTAGGATTTCATATCACAATCATATCCTTAAAATTGTAGGGAAAATCTGTAATTTTAAATAATAATATAAAATTAAATTGTAAATATTATGTATTCTTAACTAGGGCTGAGCACGGGACTCGGAGATACCGAACCGTACCGAAAATCCGAACCGATAATATCCAGAACCGAAAAATATCCGTTGACCGTTTGACTTTCTCCGAACCGAACCGTCCCGATTTTTTTTTTGGTACGGTTC
>CATKHJ010272031.1:0-10286 GCA_949750685.1 Vernicia montana | reverse complement strand
AACTTAATGGGTTTGTGTTAATTGTTTGTGATCACGAGAGTAGACATAAGGTTAACATAAATACTTGTGTTGTGTCTTGAGAGAGAACATCACATAATTTAGGGAAATCTAATAATTAATTCTAATGAAAATGAAACCAATCTAGAGAATATAGAGAAGTCATAGGTAATCAATTGAAGAAATATAAATCCTAGGTCTTTTTCATATATTAATTTTTATTTTTATTTTCTTCTTTATCTTGACTAAATCAGTTTTCTAAATAATAAAGTAATTCATAATTTTGGTAATTGTCAACTCTTTTCCCGTGGGATCGACACTCTACTCAATCATTATATTATTTGTTCACGACTTGTGCACTTGCCGATTTTTCGCAACAAGTTTTTGACGCCGTTGCCGGGGAAGGCGACATTGTCAATATCAATAAAATTGATATTGAAAATGTCGCCTTCTCCGGCGACGGCGCCAAAAACTTGTTGCTCAAAATCTGCAAGTGCACAGGTCGTAAACAAGTAATATAATGATTGAGTAGAGTGTCGATCCCACGGAGAATGAGTTGACAATTACCAAAATTATGAATTACTTTATTATTTAGAAAACTGATTTAGTCGAGATAAAGAAGAAAATAAAAACAAATATTAACATATGAAAAAGACCTAGGATTTAGACTTCATCAATTAATTACCTATAACTTTTCTATGTTCTCTAGATTGGTTAAATTTCATTGGAATTAGTTATTAGATTTCCCTAAATTATATGATGTTCTCTCTCAAGACACAACACAAGTATTTATGTTAACCTTATGTATACTCTCGTGGTCACAAACAATTAATATAAACCCATTAAGTTTTATGGAAATCCTTTAAATAATTACAAAGGAGTGTTCTTATCTCTAAGCAACACATTCCCTAGGTCTAATATCTCAATGAACTAATATTATGTTACCACTCTCGCTACTTCACATAATATCTTTAAACATACAAATAGTGATTAATTATTTACAAGTATTAAATTCTAAGATAAAAGATTAATTCCAATAATCAAAACCAAATCAATTAAACATAAATAATCATAGGCAAATCAAAAGATTACATCTAAATCCTAGAAAGTTAAATTTAGCTACTCATGATTAAGAAGGAAGAAACAATTAAATTAACAATTAATCTAGTAGAAAATAAAATAACAACTGATTATTAAATTGAAGAATAAAAGTTTAGAAAGAACTCTTTTTGAGATATAGCATTTGGCGTACACGAGTTCTAAAACTTCTCTTCTTGATCAAAAGGAAAATAAAAAGAAATTAAACTAAGAAAATATAAATCTCTCTATCTATTTGTCTATTTGAATGAATGATTGAGTGATGATTTGAAAGAAGGGTAGTAATGCCTATTTATAGACAATTTTCATCTTCTTTTTCCACCATCTTACATCATTGCTTACATCATTATTATTATGACATCATTGCTTGCATCATTAATATATGACATCATTGCCTGCATCATTATTATTATGACATCATCACCTACATCATTAATATCATGACATCATCGCTTGTATCATTAATGTCATTTTAATCTACAAAATAAAATAAAATACTAAAAATATTTTATAATTTATTTATAAATTATTAGAATTATTTATTTCTCAAAATAAGTAATAATATTATTAAATTCTTAAGAACTGAACCGAAATTAAGTTTAAACAGGTAAAATAACTTTAAGAAAATAGAGTTATCAGTAGGAAACCTTAAGATTTAGTTGGGTTTTAAATGGCTATGAGATATGATTAATAGCAAAGCTTAAGAATTAAGAATTTATGGTTATATTTGAGAAATCAAGTTATATGGTTAGGGTTTCATGGATCATAATTGATAATTTAATTGGGGATTTCATGTGTAGGTTAAGGTGAGCTAAGGAATTGATACACTACATGCAAATTAAGGTGAATTGAGTTTGATTGAAAGGTTATAGCAAGTGAGGTAAGTTATGAAATGTGTTATTACATAATACCACCATGAAATGCTTTGTTTGATCTTTCATTGATCTATTTGTTCTAAATGAACTATATTGCTATTGTTCATTGATTCCTTTCATTGAGATTATGATCATTGAAAAACCATATTGGAACCTTGTTATTGAAAATAATGTTATTGATTAAATGTTTATGAGTTCATAAAAATCCATTTGGGCTAACTAATTGATGAGCATAATATGATCCTATTGAACCATGACCAAGCTTATGACCATGTGTAATAGAACTCCTAACTAATGAGGGATAATCCATTAGACTGGGTGCACCAGTGATGCCTTACCTAGGGAAGGCAGTACTCTAGGCATGTACTCAAAGAAGTGCACATTAAACATGAGCCTTAACAAGAGAGGGTAGTACTCTAGGCATGTACTCAAGGAAGTGCACGTTAAACCATGACATGTGATTACCGTGGGGACAGTGGCATAGTCCTTCCCACGAGAGATTTGATGAGATGTGATTATCATGGGGATGCCCACGAGAGAATTGATGTACATGATGAGTTTATGGTTTTGTTACTACATGTGATTTCATGGTGCCTATTCTTTCTTAGCACATATATGTATATGTTCATGTACCCGTGTGATCCATTGATTGATATATGTATATAGAATTGTATATTGATTCATTGATTAATAGTAAAACCTCCTCATTCATATACATTTCATAATTTACTGAGTTGACAGCTCACCATATCGTTTGTGGGATTTCAGGTTATTAAAAGATAGAAGTTGAGTTGTATAGCTAGAGCTTCTTGACCATCATTCTCCATCAAAAAGTTACAATGTATATGTTTATGTTTCATAATTGTAAGTAAATGTTAAAGTTCTAGTGTTTCTATTATTAGTTGCTCCGTAGAAATTGAAGGTAATAGTATGATATGTTATGATTTTGTTCTTGAGACATTATTAGACTTTCTCCTGGAATCATAGCATAAGAATCAAATGGATATTGTATCAAGTATTTTATAGAAGAATGATTATTATATGAACTGGTTTAATGAAATACATGTGTTTCCCAATAGGAACTAAGAAGGGGGGTTGAATTGGTGGGTAATTAAAAATTTTAATTGAGTGAGGAAGGAAGAATAGAAAGAACACAAGGAATTTATAGTGGTTAGGATTATAACCAATCATACATCCACTCCCCAATCACCAATTGGATATTTCACTATCAATGGAGTTTTAACAAGTTCACTCCCAACTTAGTGTTTAAGCTCACACCAAACTTTTACAAGTGTTTTTAATAGGCTCACACTCAAAACCTCACAAGTGTTTTCACTAAGGTTAACACTCAAACCCAACAAGAGTTTTTTACGAAGGATCACTCCCCAACCTAGATAGTGTTTAATGGCTAACACTAAACCCTTGAGCAATGAATACTCTTACAACAAACACACAAAGTATTAAATGAAAAATTGAAAGCTTGAGAATTAAATTTGCTAGAATTTGGTTGTTAGAGAAGTTGCTGGTTTTTCTTGAAGTCTTTTGATGGGGTATTTATAGTTTCCATCCATCAAAAGAGCTATTACAAATAGCTTCAACCAAATCTTCCTTCAACAGTTAGAAAATTTGCATTAAATGCACTATCAGACAAGAATCGCGGTCGCCATCACACTATTGTGGTCGCAATGTGCATATTATGTTTGCTACATGAATTTCGCCGTCGCTACATTCATATGTGTCCAATGGCTAGTGCCACGTGGCAGATTTCTGTTCACTGCTGATGTTACCGTTGGGACACTTTTCTGTCTTATAAATATTGCGGTCACGATATTCCTTTCGTGCTTGGAGTTGCGCTCGCTACACAAACCACGAACCTTACTGGATGAAATCTGCAATTCAGGCCAAAAGCTATATTGCGGTCACAATATATTAGTTGCGGTCGCAACACTGATATTACGAGCGCTATAGGCTTGTTGCGGGCGCGAATTACAAGTCCAACATAATACTTAGAGATTTTTCTAAGTTCTTAAATTCCAAACTTTTCTAAGATATTTAATCTGTCAAAATACACTTAGATGAAATATTAGAACTATTCAATTTGATTGTCAAGATCAAAATAGAGATGGACTAAATTGTAAACCCAATTTAGGTCAACAACATGTAAGACTTTGGTTCTTTTAAATTGAGATTTATGAGATGAGTATGAGCTGTGATATGTATTCAGGTTCTGATCTTACAGAGTGATTTGTATGTGATATTTGTGATTATTTATGCTTATATTCAAGGTTAAATGGGTTATACGGGTTTTCGATGGCCTTATGCCTACCCATACCCTAGGATCGTTGCAGCTCTTGAAGTTGGGTCGTGACAATTCAATTCTTCTCACTTCTACGTCTTTAATTCATAAACAGATCCCAATTGACCTTACTTGTCGTGTTTATGAAATGGAGATGGTGGACATGGAACATAGTTTATTTCTATGCCCGCTAGTGAGAGAATTTTGGATTCTCAACCCTTTGAGTTCAATCCTTAATCAAGTTTCAAGTTAATATTTTATTCAACTCTTTTTAGGATGAAGAAGTATGGTCCACCAGAAAATTTGGAGTTGTTTAGTATGACTTGTTCGACTATATAGTGGGCTTAAAATCAATTGTATTTCAAAGGCAAAAAATCTAAAGCTAGAGAAATTTTGTGCCAAGCATCAAAGTTATATTCTAATTTGTGTCGAAATAATGTTCAACATGTTACAATACAACCTGCTGAATGGTTGCCACCTGCAGTTGGACAAGTGAAAATTAACACATATGTTACAATTTGGTGTCCTAATGGTGACGTGGTTCTATTAGGCTCACAACCTTAGGTAAGACGAATAGAATAAACCAAACCTGATAAAATGGAAGTTGCCACTCGGTTTTAAGTGTTATCGAGACCACAAATGAAAAGCATTTTCTTCCTCTAGAAAATGAGTGGCAGCTCGAATTCCTAGCAAAACACCAAGCCGCCTTAACTAGTCAGAGATATATGTAAGAAAAATAGGTACAAATTGGGGAAGGTTTTAGGCACCTCAATTTGTCTTGTCATCATGTCACATCACACCAGTGGGATGTGACGGTCCTAGGGCATGAGTAGCCGTAAGGGTACCAACCACTCGTAGAACTTATGAGCACTAGCAATCAAATATCAATCGATAGCATAATGGCTATAAATATAACATATCCTAAATACCTCAACCTGCAAAAAAAAAAAAAAACAACAACAACAATAACAACAACAACAACACTACCAAATCTACCCTTATATCATCACTACAACAATGTAATATCACAATTTCCCATGCTCAAATTCATACACAAATAACCATTAAACATCCAATCATACATTATAAACTTTTACTCATATTAAATTAACAATATCATACTTGTCATATACACTAATTTAGTCTTATAACATTTCTCTATCCTTAACAACTATGGAGCTCTAAAGAGTCATGACCGTATCATAATTATACAATATATAATGTTAGACTTTACATTGATTAGAAAAGGTCCTCAAGGAAGAAACAAGTCTTGAGGAACCAACTCGTACGCCTATTGCTTTCCTCGTCTCAGCTTAGAATCATAGTTCTAATACAGCTGCAAACACTGGTGAGTGAAGGGGGTGAGCTTTGGGGAAAAACTCAATGAGTAAAGAAAACATTTAAAAATAATAGGATAATCATTAAATGTTATAAAATACTTATAGTTTATGGAAAATCATTAAATGATTTTAAACAAAAATTAACTCGTGATCTAGTAATTCATAATATACATATAACTCATGAAAAAATAGAAATTCATATAATTATATAAAGATTTAAAATAAAAATACTTGTGATCTAGTGATATACATAAAACTCATATAGAGAGAGCAAATCACATAGTCATATAAAAATTTATGATAAAAAGTAGCTCATAATCTAGTAATACGAAACTCATACAGTGAGAAAGTAATACATAACTCATAATTATTTAAAAACTTATAAAAAAAATTTGTTCGTGATCTCGTAATATTGCTCATGATATTACTTGTGATAGCTCGTGATCAGTATATAAATAATGGCATATCTGCCAACAATAATAAATGTGCAAGATTGATCAGGTCTCACGGTTAGGACACCAATACTCTTCCTAGCTAGAGTCTAGATAATATACTCCATCCGATGGGTAAAGTGTGCACACAGTCTGATGATTTGCCTCTCATTAGTCAGGGAAATTTTTGTTCACTAAAAACTTCAATATCAAAATAGTCTCGTGATAGATACTGTAAATATCAAATAGTATCATGATACAAATTCCAATACTTGTAAACTTATAAGAAACTTTAATAACTCATAGATTTATAAAAAGATTTCAAATAACTCATTTAGTTATTGTAAAGAAATATCAATAAGTATTTAATATCTCATAGATATGGAGTAAAATAAAATTTCAAAAAAAAAAAATCAATAACCTTTCGGTTTCTTATATCGATGGCAAAATATTTATAAGAAATCTCAATTACAAATAGTTCTTGAAAGAAATGTTTTCAAAAATCATATAACAGGTGGTTTGAATAAATTTAGAAATTCAAATTGCAATAATAAGAGTATAATTTTCACGCAACTCTTATAAACAAACTTCCTTATAAATCTTCTTTTAACACAAAGAAAAGGGTTGCTCACTTCCTTTTTGTCCTTCCTCTCTAGTCACTACACTGACCAATATCTATAGAATAATTATAATCCATCCTAATATAATTGAAAGTACTTTAATTTACTCACATTTCTCTTAATTCCTGATACTTTCTCCTAAACTCAATTTCTTTTTAATCCCTAATTTATCTTGTTCTATTTCTATTTATTTAATTAGCCATACTTGATATCAATTTAGGGTACCCAAATGGTGCTTCATTAGTGTTTATATTCATTTGGGTTAAATTCAAGTGTCTTGTTATAATATATCCATTTATTTTCAATTACACTTACTTTCCTCTATTAATTTGCATGCTACAAAATAATGGATTTATATGGTTATCTCATAGAACCCCAGACCACCATCCCTCACAATTTAACAAATTACACATTTTATTCATCAAATTCTCAATTAACCTTGTAATATTCCAATCCAATCTATTCTAAATCTAATTGATTTAACATTCTAAAATATATTAATTCCCTCCAAAATTCCCTATCACCGAAGCTAGAATTCCTCCTAAATCCAAGTTATACTCATTATTCTTTCAATTACCCAAGTAGAAATTCAATTAAGTTCAACTAAGTTTATTGTAACCAAGAATTGGAATTAAGAAAATTTCCTTTGAAAATTCAACTCCACCCGAAGCTAATCAATTAAGTTCAACTAAGTTTATTGTAACCAAGAATTGGAATTAAGAAAATTTCCTTTGAAAATTCAACTCCACCCGAAGCTAAATTCCCCATTTCATGTTCACCAATTTTCTAGTTGTTCATATAGATGTTCAATTAGGTTCATATTAGGCTTATTAGTACTAAGAATTGGAATTATAAATATTTTCTTCAAACTTCCCATACCACCCGAAGCATCAAGGTGTCCCTAACTCTAATTATGTTCAGTTTTCTATTAATTCCTCATATAGTTCTTCAATTGGTTCCAATTTAATATCATTAAAATGAATAGAAGAAATTTATGAAATCTCTTCTCCAATTTTCCCTTAATTCCCGAAGCCACCAATTCCCCAAAGTTCAACAATTTCAATTAATTCAACAATCATTTAACATCCCACACTCCTAGGTCTAAAGAAGGAGTAGAAATCCAAGCTCATCTTGAAGAAATTTCAACCTCTAGCTTTGGATTTAGATTTAGCCGAGAGCTTCCCTTAAATTCCTCTCTTCCTTCACTCGGTTTTGACTTAAGAAATGAAATGAAAAGGAAGATGCAAATGATGTATAAAGCAAGCTTTAAGTCTATCTATATACATACATTTTAGTGGAATCCAAGTTATCATTTTGTGTGGTTCTCATCCGGCCACATCATGCTTCCATTATTTTATTGATTTCTTTGCTCCATTATCATCTATTTCTTTTCTCTATAGATTGCCATCAATTAACAAATTACCAATTACTCCCTTACTTCTTTTTTTCCCTTCAATTGAGTCCTTATTCCTTCCAATTAAATCCTAATCTTTTTAATTTATCCAATTACAATAATCCAATGCTAATAAAACTTATTTCCTTATTAAATTAGCTATTAATACTTAACTACAAATAATATTTACATATTCTATTTTATTTATTTTAAATCTTTAATGCTACTACATTTTATTTCCTATTTAACATTAAGTATTGTCCAATAACCACACTCACACGCACATTGCTATTATTATAATTTTTCTTCCATTATATTTGACATTAATAATTACGTAATAATCACACATGTATATATTTTATTATTATTAACTACCTAAAATTACCTTAATTCGGAAAGGTTTTACTCCAAGTAGGATTTTGATTGTCCAAGAGTATTACACATCACATCTAGCTTCCACTTTAGCTAAAGATTTTAATAAAAAAGAACTTAAATATACTTTTAATGAATGAACAGTTTATATAAGCAACAATTCAAGTTATATAAATATTTAAAGATGTTTATTCACACAAAAAGGCACAGTAATTCTAAAGAAATGGAAGGAGAAATGAGTCATCTAAACACCCTAACAAATATAAGTGTGCAAACCATCGAAAAGTAAAGGTTTCCATATAAGAATGCATCTAACATCCTAAATAAAAAATAAATAATTAAAGGGAAGGATAAATGATTTCAATCCCAACAATTTATAATAAGGCCTATACTAAAGAAAGGGAAGGAGAAATTATCTTTAACTAATTAAATAGTTTAATAGCTTTGTTAGCTATTAGCTTGCTATGAATCAATTTTGCAAGGCTCTTTAGTGCAATAATGTGTTAATTTGGTAGGTATATGTTAGTACTATAATATAACAATGTTTTGGTGATGGAAGAATGTGAGAAGATGAAGCAATTTGAGAGAAAATGATGGGTATAAGGTGAGTGACGGGAATGAAAGAAATGGGTGCATTTTTGTTGTCATCAAAGGTAATAAAAGTCAAAACTTTCACACATAAAATTATAGAAACCTCTAAAATTTTCAAATGCTCATTTTTATTGAAAATCAATTAAATAAGTGTAAAAATAATTTCTCAAAATTTAATAATAAATCGTCAAATATAAAATCTTTCATTCTCATATAAATCTCAAAATTTAGCAAATTTTAGAATACTAGGGTTTTAAAAATTTGGGTGTTACAATAATAATAACAATTGATGTCTAACTTATGAATGGATAATATAAAAAGAAAAGTATGGGTGAATAATAATAATAACTATAATCTAATTTAGCGATAGTAGAAAAAATATAGGCTTTTTAATCTGCTAAGTCCCAAATCACTCGGTACTGTTGATGGAGGGTCCAGCTTGGAGTACGACCTGTGAATAGAAAAAAATAATAGGTCAAGGGCTCCCAGGGGTTGACTCCCGGGAGAGCTTTCGATGCCTAAATCAATAATAGTTTGAGAAAGAATGTAAAGAGAGAGAAATGAAGTAATGAATAAGTTATATTACTTTACCTATTTATAGGGGAGGATAGGGATTCCCTATATACGCGTGTCTTCTGTCTATTATAGATCATTTTTATTCCTTATCAGAAGCCCCCCACTCTCTAGTATGATCAAGTATGCTGAAGAACGGCCTCATTGCTTGTGATTCATCTAAAGGTTGCCTCGTTGAAAAAGGGCTTTAGATAATTTGCCTCTTTAATTGAGAACTTAAGATATCTTCCTCACTTGGAGGTCTTCGTCTAATATGCCTCGCTGACCGAGGACTTAGAAAATCATATGCCTCGCCCACGGAGGACTTCGGCTAATGTGCCTCGCTAATCGAGGACTTGAGAAATTCACTTCGTCAATTAAAGTCTTCGAATGATTTGCCTCACTAACCGAGGACTTCAGAGATCCACCTAGTCAATCAAAGTCTTCGAATGATCTGCCTCGCTAACCGAGGACTTAGAAATTTATGAAGCCCCCCTGTCACGACTCGACTTACGAGCCGCGACGGTCCTAGGGCATGGGTAGGCATAAGGCCACCAAAGACCCGTAGAACCCAATACAATCTATAACAATCAACATATAACAATTCCCATATCAGAACCAGATACTCATCACTATATCCAATCCATATCATTCATACATGTACGTATGCCATTAATCATAATACGATGAACAATATAATTCACATTATCTCAAGTATGAT
>CATKHJ010271997.1:0-17942 GCA_949750685.1 Vernicia montana | reverse complement strand
ATCTTTTACCTAAACAGACCGAGAATATCACTTTCATTCCAAATTTACCCAAGCAGACCGGGAATATCACTTTCATTCCAATCTAAATCTCCCAAAGATATCAGGGAAAAGTTTCTTTTATCGACCAATCCACTCATATATGTCTAACAACGGTCACCTAGACATCCCTATAATTCTTTTTCATTTCCTTATCATCCTTCACCCAAAAATGTCTAAACAAGTGACATCCCTCTATCTCCTTTACCCGCCTCCTTATATAAGTCAATCATATCCATCTTTCACCCAGAAATATCTAGACACTGACCTAGATTTTCCTCTGGTTCATTTTTCCGCTTTCATTTATCAGTCAACTTCCACCCATAAATGTTTAGAAATAATCACCTAAACATCCATGTGGTTCCTTTTGCCATCTTCCCCAGATTTAGTCATCTTTATCACCCAAACATGTCCAAATACTGATTTAGACATCCCTTTGGTTCCTTTACCATCTTCCTTCATCATTTTACCCACCCAAACATGTCCAAATACCGACTTAGATATCACTTTGGTTCCTTTTTTCCATCACTTTCTCCAAGTTCACTATCATCAGAATCGCCTTACAGACAAGAAAATTCTAATGAGGGGACAGCTGTGAACTCTTAATTTTGCACCACCAAAATTAATAATAAAAATAAAAATAAATAGATAATTTAGCGGCAGTGACATCCTGTTCGCGATTCCCACATTGAAAAATGTGTAAAATCATCTCCAGCTCTCTCCCTATATAAATGAGACCCCTACAGCTTATTTGGCAACTTAGAGCTTGCTTGATCACTCCCATGATTTCAAAGCAAACATCCCTTCAAGCTTGGTCCGAAAGGAACGAGCATTCTAGTCTTAAAGTTTCTTTTTCTTTTATTTCTTGCTTTGCTATTGCTCATTGCTTTGTAAAGCAAGATTGGGTTGCAACTTATCGAGTCGACCCATCAAATCAAAAGTTTTCCGATGTCTGAGGCAAGCTTCCCACTGTTCGCAGCAAGCCGCGGCCCACCATCCGAGGCAAGTCCGCCACCGACCGAGACAAGTTTCCCCCATCCTAAGGTAAGTTTCTTCTATTTTTCTCTTTTTCTTTCTTTTGTTTTCTTATCCTTTTATTTTCTTGTTTCTTTTATTTGTCTTTCTTATTTTATTGTTTTCCCTTTTTTCTTTGTATGCTCCATTTCTCTTTCAATCCCTTTCTTTTTAATCATTTTAGAAAGTGCATGTTAATTAGAATCTGACTTAATTGACTTGATAATCAACTTGAATTGATCCATTTGTTTGTTAATTAGAACCTAATATAATTAACAAGCTTAGTAAATAAATTTTGCTTATTTAATCAATTAATCAACCCACCTTTTTATCAATCAATATGAAACATGATAAAATGTTCAAACTAAACAAACCACTTCACAAGAAGGGTGAACTACATGGATTTTATTTCCATTCGAAGGGATACGTAGGCATGCTTGTTCCAAGCATCAAATCCAATCAAAATAAACTTTCCTCCTCTTTCACCTTCTTCACATAGTTTAGGTTTTGTGTTTTCTTTTGTTTCTTTGTTTTGTTACTTTTATTAGGATTTAGTTTGGGGAATGATGTGTGACTTCCCTAGAATCCTATAAGGGTTAGAGGAAGTATCCCCTAATTTGATTTGAATTGTAAATTTAATTATTTTTCTGTTTTCTTTATTTTTCCTTTTAATACTTTCTTTACCTTATTCTATTATTGAATGATTCATACATCTTTAATTGTTCATGCATTTTACTTATTCATGAAATCAATTTTAAGCCATTTTGTATTAAACTTTCCAAACTAGTTTTTTCTTAAATAAACCAAAAACCTAGTTCTCAAATCCTCTTTGGTAATCGAGGACTAGTGTACTTTTTCATTAGAGTATAATTGGAGTCATTTAATTGGGGTTTTCCCTTAAATTTTTCCAAATAAAAAATAAAATTAAGGTGTCGACTCATCAACACTTTTCAAAATCAACCAATCTGAACCCTAAGGATTCCATCATGAGTTCAAATCCAAATGAGCATTTTGATTCCTTTTAACGGATCAGACCGGTACTCGGGCGAGCCCTCACACCTTCCAAGTCCGAGGCTCCTTAGCAAATCATACCATCCCTTCAAGTCCAAGCCTCCTTGGTAAATCATACCATCCTTCCATGTCTGAGCCTATTTGGTAAAACATATGATCCCTAAAGTCCAAATCTCTTTGATAAACCAAATCAAGGCCTGCAAACTATCCCTAACTTAATTCTCTTAAACTAATGGACACAAAAGCTTTTGGAATCCATATAAAAGGGTGACCTGTGGGCCATACAAAGTAAGCCCACAAATTCCTTATGGCCAAAACACCATGCCTGATGTAAAGGCAACCATCTCTCTAAAAGTTCAAATCACCCTTAAGAAGTCCAAAGCCAAACTTGACCAAACCTTCTAAGATGACCTTCACATCGGACCTAAACCAACAACATTACTAAAATCCTACCATCTCCAAGCCAATCGATCCAAGGCCCAACAAAGTACCTAAGTCACCTTCCCTCCAAATTCATCATCCCTTCAAAGTGGGGGCACCTTTCCTCTTAAGAAATCAACACCTTAGTACCATGGCGGTTTAGATTGACCTTTCACTGGTTCAAGGTATCCGGTTCATAAATACATCCACATTTTGTATGCATAAACAACCTCAAGATTCATATCTTGCATACTTAGATTTGATATAGCGTCAGCATCAACCTAGCACAGAGTTAGGTTTCTCTTTCTAGACCAGACCTAGAGTAGACCATCCCAGGATAGCCTTAGGATCCTTTGCCCAATCTGATTATGGTGACCCGTGTTCATTATCATCATGCTTACTTTCCAAGAAAGTAACCGTCTTTCGAACCTTCCAAATATACTGGGGGGCATTTCCTTTATCCAACCAATTCGAGATCTCCTAAATATACCGAGGCATCTTCTAAAAATACCGGGGGGCATTTCTTTTATCCAACCAATTTGAGATCTCCCAAATATACTGGGGCATCTTCCAAACCTTCCAAACATACGGGGAGACATTTCCTTTATCCAACCAATTCGAGATCTCCCAAATATACCAAGGCATCTTTCAAACCTTCCAAATATATAAGGGACATTTCCTTTTTCCAACCAATTTGAGATCTCCTAAATATACCGGGCCATTTTCCTCACTTCCCAAATATACTGGGAATCCTATCACTTTTTCCAGCTCTTACCAGAAAAGACCATCACTTTTCCTACCAGAAAGGACCATAACTTTTCCCGACTCCTACTAGAAAGGACCATAACTTTTCTCAACTCCTATAAGAAAGGACCATCACTTTTTTTGACTCCTACTAGAAAGGACCATCACTTTTTCTGACTCTTACCAGAAAGGACCAAAGTTAAATCATCCTACCAGAAAGGGCCAAAGCCAAATTGTCCTACTAGAAAGGACCAAAGCCAAATCATCTTGCCAGAAAGGACCAAAGCCAAATCATCCTATCAGACATGACCATTTAAAGATCTTCAGAATTGCCTACCAGACAGACAATTATGATGAGAGGGTACCTGTGAACCCTTAATTTTGCACCATCTGAGGCAATACATAGACTCAGTAAGATAAACATCTATAAGTCAAAATTGCCAATATTCATCACCCTCTGAACCACCCTCAGATCATCCGAGATTGAATATGGAGCATAACGCAATTGGAATTGCTGAAAATGGATGAGAAACGAGTGAAAATGGACGAAACGGGCGAAAATGAGCCCACTGCGACAGCTGCCCTGCGATTCCGCAGAGTCACCTATGGCTGTCGCAGAAAGCCTTGCAGCTGACACAGCAAGCCCTGCTGTTCGCAGGGCTGCTCTGTGGCAGCAGTTCTAGGAATCTAATTTTTTGCCTTCTTTTTGCGTATCCCACATCATAAAAACATGATCCTTGACCCCAGCCTTTACCTTATATATAGGGGTCCTCCCACTCATCATTCTCGAACATCTGGTGAGCTTGAGAAGCCTTCGCATTGAGCAAACCAATCCCTCTTAGCTTGGTCCCGCAAGGAACGAGCCCTCAATTTTAAAGTTTTCTTTCTTTTTGTTTTACTATTGCTCCTTGCTTTACAAAGCTAGTTGGGTGTGACTTTTTGAGTCATCCTGACAAGTCGAAGGTTTTTTGCCTCAACATTTGAGGCAAGCCCATTGCCATCCGAGGTCCGTGGTACCATCGTCCGAGGCTTGTCTGCTTCATCTGCCCTACATCCCTAAGCCGCGAAATCGCAAGGTAATCTTCTTTTCCTTTCTCTTTTCCTTTTCTTTATTTATTTAATTTATTTTTCCCTCATTGGGATTCTCTTTTAATTAGTTAATTCAACTTGGCTCATATAGGTTATTAGTTAATTAATTTGATAGTCTATTATGTTAATTAATTAATCTAACCCTCTCAAAATCAATCAATCGAAATATGATAAAAGGCTAGGCTAAACTAACGCCTTCGCAAGAAGGAATAACTACGTAAGTTCTTATTCCCATTCAAAGGGATACGCAGGTATACTTGATTCAAGCATAGAATCTAATTAAAATAAACCAACTTCTCCCCTATTACCTTCTTCACTGGTTAAGTTTCCTTTTATTCCCTTTATGCTTTATTTATTTTTTTGGAATAGTTATGCATCTTAACTTGTTTATGAAATTTAATTTTCATAGTCACTTTTATATTAATTGCCAAACTTATTTTGTTAATATAAACCAAAAATCTAGTCCCCGAATCCTCTTTCATTTTGAGACTAGTGAACTTTTCCTTTGAGGTAAAATTGGAGTCAAATTGAATTTTTCCTTAACTTTTCCCAAAATAAATTAAGGTGGTGACTCCTCAAAATTCAATACTCAAATCCAAATAAAAAATAAGCCTAAGGGCTTCACAGTGAGTTCAAGTTCAAATGAGCATTTCGATTCTCTTTAGCGGATCGGACTGGTGCTCGGACGAGACCTCATATGAACATAAGTATTATGGACCATTTTAATTAAATTTAATGTTTTTACCTTTTTGATCATTCATCATCATCCTCAACTTCATCATTAATTGTGGTGATTCTAATAGATTCTAAAATTTCTATAAGAAAAAAAAAAACATACAAGTGTATTAAATGTTAGAACTTAAAATCAACAAACAAAATAAACTTTGAGAGCTAATTTATTTTTTATAGAAAAATAACTCATCACCTTGTGCAATTTCTTCAAATTTCTCAATGTCATAAAAAATTTCATGGAAGTCAAGTGGAGTAGTCTCGGTCTGCAAACAATTTTGTGCACACATAAGAACCTCCACAGTTTTGGGAGCTAATGAACTTCGAAATGGATCAATAATTCTTCAACTTGTGTTAAAAGCATATTCGGAGGCAACTGTTGAAATTGGAATAGCCAAGATGTCTCTAGTAATTTTGTAAAGGATAGACAATTTCGAAGCATTAAGCTTCCACCATTCCAAGATATTGCATCCTTTAACCAATATTTCACAAGACTCTATCAAATACCTCCCTACCTTCGTTTTACTCTCAATTGATGACTCCTCCTCTAATTTCTTAAGAAATGCATCATCCATGTTACTATTCCCATCATCAATAGTCATTAAGTGATATTGTGAATCAATATTTGAGCTCCTATTGCATTCTTGTTGATCCATACAACTAGAATTCATTGACTTGTAAAACTTAGACAATTCAAGCAATTTACTTTCTACTTTTATCGTTAAAGTTGTTGCCATGCTCTTTTCATACACCTCTTCAAAGTAAAGCTTAACATATTTCATCTTGTAATGGGGATCAAGGACAATGGCAACATACAATAATTTGTTCATGTTGTTAAAATTCTCCCAATACTTGAAAATTTTCATTTGCATCCTTGTTGCTTGAGGAGCCAAAAACTTATCACCACTATTTGCCATTTTTATTAAAGCACTTTGAACATTCACAAGCTCTTTGAAAAATATATTTGATGTAACATACAAGGATCTAGAAAATTTGAGGGTCACATCATAAAACAACTTCAAAAATTGCACAAAACACCTAGTATTATTCCAATCTTACTTCAATGGAGGCCCTTTCACATTTTCCTTTTTAAAGTACTTTTTTATAATTTAAATCCTCATATTCAAGCCTCATGAATGCGGTTTCAAACTTCTCAACTGTCTCCAACATTAGGTAGGTGGAATTCCACCTTGTTTCCACATCAAGACAAAGTAAACCCTTGCTAGGAATTTTCATTTTTTCAACACACTTTTTAAAAGCTTCCAACCTACTTAGAGATCCTCTCACATATCTAATGGAATTCTGAATCTTAATAGTTGAATCATTATATTCTTTCAATACCTCTTGCACCACTAAATTAAGAATGTGTACGGAACATCTCACATGGAAGTATTTATTATCCAATAAAACATTCTTTCAATTGCAATGATCTCTTAAATGAACTATGGTCAAGTCATTTGAGGTTGCATTATCAACCGTGATTGTTAAAATTTGATCCAGCCCCCAATTATCCAAACACTTATCAATTACCTTTCCAATTGCTTTCCCCCTATGATTAAGTACTTGACAAAAATTCAAAATGTGCTTGTCTAACTTCTAATCTTGGTCGATCTAATATGCCATCAAGCACATGTAATTGAAATTTTGAATAGATGTCCAAGTATCGGTAGTCAAGCACAAATGTTGTCTTCTAAGTACCTTTTTCAACTTCACCTTCTCCTCATTATGCAATCTTTAGCCACGGTTATGTGACTAGGAACATTAAACATTGGATCCAATCTCCTAGAGTAAGCCTTCAACCCCTCATCCTCAACCATTATAAATGGTAACTCATCAACAATAATCATTTTTGCTAAATCTCTTCAACATCAAATTTAACCGCTTTTAAAGTACCACTAATTGGGCCACCAGTTTCTATGTCTTGTTTAGGATGAAAAGATAAAGTTTTTTTTTTTTGTCAAGTAACCTATTTGTTTGATAGTTTTTGCACTTAGTTATATGCATCCACAAGTTACTAGTCCCACTCTTTCTAGGATGGGTAGTATAAGATTACCCACAATAATTACAAGAGGCTCTTTGGTTATTAACATCATGGTTTCTTGTAAAATGATCCCATATTGCAAATATTTTCTTAGCTTCATTAGTCTCTTTAATCATCTTCTTAGTTATCTTTTGAGGAATTAAATGAGGTTTCTTACCCATAGGTTGCTTTTCGTCTTTCTTTGTTGAATTAACAAAATTTGGTGCAATTTTATCCATTAAATCAACCAATTTCATCCATTTGGTTTGCAAAGGTTTAGCTAAATCCCTTACTTCATAGTAGTAACAGGTGCCAAATTATGTATGTAGAGGTATTCCTTTTGATGTGCCTCCTTTTGTTATTTGACACTTACAAAGCACATATCGAACACTTGAATCAAATAGTCAAACTCATTCACAGGACCCAATATGGGCACCTCAACAGTTTGAATAGATAAGAAAAGGTGAAAAGCTCATTACAAGTAGTTATTTCATGAAGTACACAAAAACGTAAAGATAACTAAAATCCTAAAAAACAGAGATTTCAAACATTTAACATTCTAAAAGGTACATACATACACTCAATTCTATGTTAAACATAGATTTAACTGTTCAATGCATCATTTCATGATACAATCTCATGTCAACACTATTGACAGGGGGAGGGGGGACACCATTTTTCAAGCACTTCTCTCACATGAGTGATGAAAGGATATAAGGGAAAAAAACTAACATGATGGATCAGGATCAGAAACACATAAAGAAAATGTTCAACAATGTCATTTAAAGAGTTCTTTGCTCATGAAACCAAGCAAAACTATTATGGTCCCAAGCTTACGATATAGTTATAGGTCAATTTTATTGATATTAAAAAGAAATTGGAGCTCTTTTGAGAGAACTCTATGATCTTTGAGTTTTAGAAACTCAAACCTATATGAAAATTCTACTTATTTTTAATAACCTACAAACTTTTAAACACCTTAACACAAAGGTAAAGACTAAATAATTGCCCACTACAATGAAGAAACTTACTTAACAAGTACCATTAATAAAGAAAATGACTTCCACATTCTTAGCTACACATGGGAAAAACAAAACAATAAAAAATGAAATAAAACGTCATGAAATAAACTTTAAGCAACTAAACCCAACTCCCTAACAAAAGCCATTCCACTATACAATAACAATTCATAAGTCAATTTATTGATTTTGATGAACTCCAAAAACCTTATCCCATCAAACAATAAGTTTTCCACAAAGCATCACACAATAAAGTTCATAAATTATAACATGTATGAAAATTCCAAAAGAAATGTGATAACTTCATTTTCTTAAAGTTATTTTACCTATTTAAACTCAAATTTTGGTTCAGTTCTTGAGAATTTAATAATATTATTATTTATTTTGAGAAATAAATAATTCTAACAGATGATAAATAAATTATAACATATTTTTAGTATTTTATTTTATTTTGCAGAATAGAGAGAATTTTGGGATGCTATACAAAGGGGGAGGGAGCTTCCTTTTATAATGAAAGAAAGCTATAACCCAAACCACTTTTTTTTACTAACCCAAGCCACTTTTGTTTACTAACCTAAGCCATTTTTGTTTACTAACCTAAGCCAATTTTGTTTACTAACCTAAGCCACTTTTGTTTACTAACTTAAGCCACTTTTGTTTACTAACCCAAGCAACTTTTGTTTACTAAACCAAACCACTTTTGTTGACTAACCCAAGCCAATTTTGTTCACAATTGAGATTAATGATCCGTCTTGATTCAGGAGCTTTGATTAGCGACCTATGAAACGCATCTAATTATGCAAAAATTATGAATTGCATACATTGAACCTGTGAAGGGTCAACTTGGTATGAGAGTGATGATCTTTTGGGAGAGAGGGTGCCCCCATTTTGGAAGAATGAGGAAAAGTGGCTCAGTTATTCGGCCTTAGTAGGAAGTCAATACTAGGTCAGGTTTTGTCTTTAGAGGAGGTCATGCTTGGAAGGCTTAGTCAGGTGCAGCCTGAAAAGTTATTTTGAAAGGCTAGGTCGGGTTTTGGCCTTAGAGGAGGTCATGCTTGGAAGGCTCAGTCAGGTGTGGCCTAGAAGGTTATTTTGGAAGGCTAGGTTAGGTATGGCCTAGAAGGTTATCTTGGAAGGCTAGGTCAGGTTTAGCCTAGAAGATTATCTTGGAAGGCTTGGTCAGGTATGGCCTTGGAAAAGATTATCTTGGATGGCTCGGTCAGATGTGGCCTAGAATGTTATTTTGGAAGGCTATGTCAGGTTTAACCTAGGAAAAGATTAGGTAGGAAGGCTCGGTTAGGTTTGGAATTTTCAAATGTGAAGATTGTGGGTTAGCTCTGTGTGACCCATTTGTTAAGAGTCTGCCTCTGGATATGGCTTTTGGAGGTGATTTTGACTAGTTGGTTTGCAAGCTTGATTTTGCTTGTCCAAATGACTTGGACTTTAGGGATGATATGATTTGCCAATGAGGCTTGGTTTTGGAAGGATGGTATGATTTGCTAAAGAAGCATGGGATGGGCTTTGACTGGTTCAGGCCCTTTTTAATCAGTTTGAGGATAATAGGCCTTGGGAGTCATGGCTCGACTTTTGGCTTTGCCAAGGAAACTAGGCTTCAAGGATCATGAAGGACATGGGATTTTGGTTTTGCCGACGGGCTTAGCCCTTAAAAGATGAGATTTTACGAAGGAGACTTAGGTTTGAAAGGATGGTAGGTGGGACCTTTTGAAAAGTGTTAGGGAGGTTGTATGATTTTGCTATCGTAGCATCATTTATGGAGAAAATAAGCACAACTTATCTTACTGTTTGAGATTGAAGAAACCCTTTAGAGTGATAGGACTCTTGGGGAGACACTAGATTGATTTGGATGACGATCTAGAAGACTTGCTACTTAATGAATGATAGGAACCATTTAGCTTTTTGAGCTAAAAGGCGTGACAGGCGATTTGAAGATATACCCTTAATGAATGATAAAGGCGACGTGACAGATGACAAGAAGGATATGCCATTACTGAATGATAAGGTCAATGTGACGGATTGCTAAAAGACGATATGGAAGACATGACCATGACAGATTAACAGAAGACGATTTGGGAGGCGTGCCCCTAATGAGGGATCAGTTAAAGGATGATGATTTAGGAAGATATGCCTTTAATGTGGGATAAAGAACATAATGATTTGACTAAGATGACTTTTTTTTAGCTCTAACTTATGCCCGAGTCGCCCTTTCGGGTTTTCAACTCGACTAGTTTGCTCAAATTTCTGACTAAGCCTCCCTTTTAGATTTTCAACTTAGCGAGCTAATCAATGAGTTTTGGCATTTAAAAATTATTCCACCAAGATTTGGGATTCTGCTTCCCTTCATCTTTGGGCTCTGACCTTTGTCTAGATCATTCCATTGAATTCTTTGGTCTAGAGAGAAACCTTTTAAGATTGTTGCCCCTTGTTGAGGTGCTAGGTTTGATTACCCAAAAGTACAAAGGGTAACTTCATTGGATTGCCTTTTTCTTCAACTACTCTATCTGAAGAGATCACCACTTGGTGTTCTTTATTATCTTGACTATCCTTTGGTTGGGAGCCAGTGAAGTGATTGCTGATGTGGGCACAAGAAACACCTCAAGTTTTGATTTTTCCAATCATGGTGGTGAAATACAAATGCTTGCCAAGATCCATTGATTTACTTATTTATTCTTTTCTTAAGACGCAACGATTTTAGACTAAATAAGAAAGATGAAAATAAAAAAGTTCATGAATAACATAGATGTTTTATTACAAAAGGAGAAGATAGTACAATAATAGAAGAAGAATATAAGAATGATAAACTCAAACTCAAACTCAAACTTGGACTTTGAACATGGACTCAAACTCAAATTTGGATTTGGACTCGGACTCGGACTTGGACTCAATCTCAGACAAGTCAGATTAGCTGAGCTTGAACTCCTCCGTAACATGCTACTTAGGCAGAGGTAAAGTGGGGTGAGGTGGGGTCTGTATTCTACTTTGATGAAGATGCATGGATCATAGTGATGGATTCGGCTTGAAAGGGAAGGTGGGATCGAGGCATACCAGTCTTATCCTTAAAGGTCATGAGTATGGTTAGGGCAACCATGTTAATTAGGTTGGCCATTGGTACCTTGAAGTAAAATCAAAAGAAACCCAGTGAGTGTTGGTGGTGATGAGAGTAGAGATATACAGACTCTGAAGGACAATGATTCCCTATGGTGTTGTGGGCCAACTGTTTTTGGGCTTTGAGTATAATGGGCCAAATGTATTGGGCTTTGAGAATTTCCTAAGGTAGGATGGGCTAAGGTCTTGGGCTTAGGGGTAATGGGTCGGTCTTGAAGGTAATGGGTCAAGGGTATTGGGCTTAAGGGTAGTATGATGGGCTGAAGGTATTGGATAAGGTGATCTTGGATAAGGGGTAGGTCAAGGTGATGAAGGTCAAGGATGAGGATTAAGGGCACTTGAGTTTTGGGTTGGATAAGGGGCAAAGGTGTTTAAGGTTTGTGGGGCGAAGGTGATTGGATTGAGGTGAGAGTATTCGACCCTTCTTCGATTCAAGGCTCCACTTGCAATGAATGCATGTTTTTTTTTTTTTGTATATTATGAATGCATGATAGGCGTGGGAAAAATATTTCATAAAGATGCAATTATGCAAGGCTTTGATTATGGTACATACAACCTAAGGTCAGGTTCTAGGTTTATTACATGAAAGGGTAAGGGTGGTTTGAATTGGGTACCCGTCACACTAGAGCAGCGATATACCTAACCACATTGAGTCAAGGAGCCTCGCATGGGTCCAACAGTACGTGCTTGCTTATTACACCTTTGAAAGGATCAAAGGATTCGTCGCAGGGTGGATGATTTCACTATTAGCGAATAGACCCAAGGAGGGTTACCCACTCGATGCTACTCACTATCCATTGTCTTCCTAAAGAACTAGGTTGAAAAGGCAAAGAGCCTATGCAAATAATACATGAAAGTCACAATTATGTTAAAGGCCAAACTTTTAACCAATTATTAGTCCTCTTATTTTTCTTTTTATTAAAAAGAAGGTAGTCCCTAGTGAAGTCGCCAACTGTGAGGCCTCGCCTGAACACCAGTCCGATCCGCTAAAAGGGGAATCAAAATGCTCATTTGGGAAAATACTCATGATGGAGCGCTCGAGCTCAGATTGGTTGATTTTTAAAATTGATTTAGAGTCGCCACCTTACTTTATTTTTATTTAGGAAAATATAAGGTAAAAATCCATTAATGACTCCAATTTTTATCCCAAAGGGAAAAGATCACTAGCCCCGAAACCAAAGAGGATTCGGAAACTAGGTTTTCAGTACATTTTAATTAGTTTGGCACTTAACAAAATTGTGACTTTAAAAATTAATTTCATAAATTATGTACAATATAGCAAATGCATGATTATGTAAATAAACAAAAAAAAAAGGAGGAAGTAAAAGAAAGAGAAAGATAAGTTAAAATTACAACAAAAATGCAAACTAGGGGATACCTCATCTAGCCCTTATGGGTTCTAGGGAAGTCACACCCCAAACTAATCTTAATAAAACCAATGTAGCAAAACAAAAGAAAAAAATGAAGAAGGTGATGGGGGAGAAGTTGATTTATTTTATTTGGATTCGATGTTTGGACCAAGCATGCCTGCGTATCCTTTTGAATGGGAATAAGAACTCATGTAGTTCTCCCTTCTTGCGAAGGGATTTCTTTAGTCAAACCATTTTATCATGTTTTGATTGATTAAGTTGAGTTGATTTTAATTGATTACTAGGTTGAATTAGTTATTTCAGATTTTAACTAACTAACCTAAGTGAATCAATTAAGAGAGTCGAGAGTGTCGAGAGTAGAAGAGAAAAGAATTAGGCAAGGAGCCCAAAGGGAGGAGAAGAGAATAATCCTAAGGAGGAAAAAATAAATAAATAATGAAAAGAAAAAGGAAAAGGAAAAAGAAAAGAAGCTTACCTTGCTCTCGTGCGGCTTTGAGATGAAAGAGACTTGCCTCGGTTGGCGGCGAACTTGCCTCGGATAGTGAGGAACTTGCCTCGAATGGCGAGAAGAGGGTCAGATCGGGAAGTCGCAACCCAATTTGCTTTGCAAAGCAAGGAGCAATAGCAATGCAAAAAATAAAATAAAACAAAATTTAAAACTAGACAGCTTGTTCCTTAGTGGAACAAGCTTATGAGGATGGTTTACTTGATGCACTAATCAAGCAAGCCAAAAGGTTAAAAGGTCAAGAATAATAAGTGAGAGGTCCCCTATATATAGGGTGAAGGTTGGGAAAAAGTTTCATGCACTTCCGATGTGGGATACAATGCAAAAAGGAGTGAAAATTCAGAGAAAATCAGAAGAAAAAAAAAAGGGTACGGATCCACAAAGCAGCCCAGCAGATCCGCAGAGACTTTTGGCGGATCTGCAGGTGTGCTCGATGTATCCACAGAGACTTCCGGCTGATCCTCATGCGTGTCCTGTAGCTCGGCGCCCCGATTTCACATTTTTCGTCTGTTTTCGCTTGTTTCTCGTCCATTTTCAGTGATTCCAATTGTGTTGTACTCTGTATTCAATCCCGGATGATCTAAGGGATGGGTCCCAGGTCTCGAGGGTCAAATTCTTAATTTTTTGGGTTTTGGCAATTTTTGGCGCTTTCAAATTACGGAGGTTTGTTTACAAAGACTAGGTGCCTCTAGAGTTTAGTTGTATACCAGAGGGTGCAAAATTAAGGTTTCACACTTCGTTGAGCACTGTTAGCAATCTCTAATACCATTCTTTGGTATGCAAATTTTGTCAATTACTTGGTTAATGGAGTTATCCCTCATGACTTATCTTATCATCAAAAGAAGAAATTCTTTTCTGATGTAAAATACTACTTCTAGGATGAACCTCTTTTTTTCATGTATTGTAGGGATGGTTTGATTAGGAGATGTGTGCTTGAAAAGGAAACAAAAAGAATTTTGGAGCATTACTATTCAAGAAAGAGTGGAGGCCATGCAAACACTTCAAAAATGGTTGTTAAAATTTGAAATTCAAGTTTTTATTAGCCTACCATGTACAAAGATGCAAGAGATTTTGTAGTGTCCTGTGATCATTGCAAAAGAATATGGAACATCTCAAGGAAATATGATATGCCACTCAATGGCATATTGGAGGTTTAGTTGTTTGATGTTTGGGGAATTGACTTCATGGGTCGTTTTCCCTCTTCATTTAACAATCAATATATATTGGTAGTGGTGAATTATGTATCAAAGTGGGTTAAAGCCACTGCAAGTCCTATCAATCACTTTAGAGTGGTGATGCGGTTTGTGAAGAAAAATATATTTTTTTAGATTTGGAGTTCCAAGAGCGATTATTAAAGTTGGAGTGTCACGTCCCAACTTTGAGCCAAGACTGTCCTAGGACTCAGGGAGACATAAGGTCACCTAAGCCCGTAAAATCCAATACCAATCTATAACTAATCATACAATCAACAATACCAGAGTCATAACCTGATACACAATTACCAATTCAACTTCCATATCATCCACACATCAAAGATATATTATACTTATGTATAAGTACCAAAATATTCCATCAATTACAATTTAGATCACAATAATACCAACTATAGCATATAATATATCTATTACAGCCCCAACATACTAATAGAATTCTACAATCTATACTACTATAATACCACAATAACCATGAAACTCTAGACTAGTCTCTTTGAGATACATACTCATTATGATAACAAAATGAACAAATTGAAAATGGACAGAGTAATCCCCAAACGGAGAGACGGAGCTTGAGTTTTACCTTGCCACAACCTCTATAGTACCAGAAAAAAATAAAACCACTAAAGGGTGAGATAAAAATCTCAGTGAATACATAATAGATCAACATGTTATGCCAGCCAAGTACAATTTTAGAATACAAGAATAAGATAGCTTTAGCAATTTTAGGCAATATACACAGTTAGGTTATTGAAATTATCACAATGTGGCTCATTTATGATACCAAAAATTGGGCTTCAAAGTAAAGCAATGTAATATAATTTATTTTATTGTACTTTAGCAGAAAACATATATTCGAGAACAGTATGTTCTCATTACCATTTAGATTGAGTGACGACTAATGCCTTGAACACTCACAATGATTCAAGCAAAAGACTGATCAGGTCTCCCGGCTAAGACCACCTTTCCCAGCTAAGGCAGATACACTATCCCTATCCGTCGAGCCTTCTTTACCATGTGCACATGACTGATGTATATCCCAAATCAGATGGAGATTTCTGCTTTAGATGATTTATCACATTTTCACAATTGAAAGCATTAGGGATTCAAATGAACTATGGTACTCATCAAAGAATAAAGGTTTCAATATACTATCTTTATATCGATATAATGTAGACTGAAGGTCTCAAGTGGATGTTTTAACATATTTGGGTTCATGAATAGATATCAATGGAACATAAGTTCAATTAAGTAATCAAATTGATATAAGGAATGATTGATTATGAAATGGGATAACGCCCATAACACATTGATTATCATGTACTCACCTTAGGACTCCTTTGCTCCTAACTAGCACAAGCAGAAATGATGATCGTCCTGTTGCTCTTGTACTTTGTCTTTAGGTTCTACAAGAACCATTCCAATTAATCACAATTTAGATCATTATTCCCAACTTATCTATAGAACCACATTAGATCCTAACTCCCATACTTCTAGATCTATACTTAGCATACAATCACATGTCAATTACTCTTAATCAATAAAACATTACATGTCAATACGATTCAACAATTGATACACATACTTTCGCTATTAGGTCGAATAGACCTTGGACCAATGTCCAATTTCCCTTTTAATTATAATCCACATTGATCATATATGTCAATTTAGCATTCCAATGATTGAAATAACAACATGTTAAAGTTGGGCATGCACAAATGATACGCCCAGAGGGTGTGGGCATACCATTGCCCGTATCACAAAGCTACCACACAGAAGGATTGATACGCCCAGAAGTATGGGCGTACCCCTGCCCGTATCACAAGGCTGACATCCAGTGTAATTGATACGCCTAGGGGTACGGCGTATCAATGGCAGTATCACCATTATGACTTGGATTTTTGGCAAAATCTTCCAATGACTATAGAAGGAAGAAGCTCAACATTCACACATCCAAGATTAAATCAAAATCAACTTCTATATCATGCAAATGACTCATACTTTAACTTATATCATCAATCAAAACATATAATAAACAAGAGATCTTGAAAACCCATTTTTGATCAAACTCACCATCATCAAAGTGAGAAAGTTTGAAATCCTTTTTAGAAAAATCATTTCCACACACTCAATACTTATCAATCATGCTTACAAATCATCATTTAAATGCATTTTCTCCAAGAAGTTCCTTTTCTAGAAACCCATTTGGGTAAACCAAAAGAAAGAAAGAAAAAGAAAAGAAAATATTCCAAATCATAATCAAGCAAAGCATAGAAGAAAAATGAAGAAGAGACTTTAGTTTTCATGTTTTACCTTTGGAGCTTTCCTTTTTGATGGTGATTTGCTTGACTAAATAAAGAAAGAAGGAAGAAGAAGAGAAAGAGCTTCTTGATCTTGATAGCTTTTGTGTCACATGAAAAGATGATAGCCAATTTTGATGTTTGACTTAAAATGATTGGCTATGATTTGATCATAGAAAATAGATGGCTAGAAATGTATAGCTTCCAAAAGAAGCTTGCAATTTTTTTTAAAAATTTTTATTCAAGTGAAAATAGGATGATACATATTGTCTAGGTTCAATGAACTTTACAATATAGCTATTATAAAAATGGTGTTAGTGGAAAATGGGACTGTGAACCCTCATTTTAGCACCTCCAAAAATCATTTCTGAGCTCACAGAATTGGTCAGAATATTTTTCTAGTTAAGCCAGCACTTTTCTGATCCTGATCGGACAACTTGTATCAGACAGTATTTTTCCTAAACTGACAGGATTTTTCTTAAAACAGACCGTTAAACAACCCCAAAAATATTTTCCAAACTACCAGAGCGAACCGAAATATTTTTCTATTCAAATTAATATTTTTTTCGACCAGGCCGGACCTCCTGTACCAGACAGCCATTTTCTAAAACTGACTGATTTTTCTCCTAAACTGACTGCTAAAATATCCGATAATTAATTTCGGACCCAACGACACTGACCGATAATTTTTTAGACCTCATAATAGCCCAAAAATTGATCCGAAAACCCCGAAAACTGACCCGAAACTTTCGAAAACTGACCCGAAAAGCCTGAAAATCGAGCCAGAAACGAAAAGGCACGCGGAGCCGCGCAGAAGCCTGTGACTTCCGCAAGTCTCTGCGCAGAGCAGCAGGCCATGCCTGCGGAGCCGCGCAGGCCCGTGCGGCTCCGCCGGCCCCCTGCGCGGCTCCGCCACCCTTTTTTCCTGAAATTCCAAATTTGCCCTCCACTTTTTCTGCTTTTAGGCCCTTTTTGGTCTTTTTTCGCCCCCCACTTTCCCTATAAATACCCTGCTCCTCTTCATTCCAAAATACACCAAAAACAATTTGTGAATTTTCTAAATTGTTTCCCCTCTCTCTCTCTCTATAATTAGTTTCTCTCTCTAATTAATTAGTTAATTAAAAATTAATTTTAATTAACTAATTAATTCTTTTTTAAAATTTCCACCAACTCATAATTAATTAATTAATTAAAAATCTAATTTTAATTAATTAATTAATCCCCTTTTTTTTATCCTTCACTCAAGTGGTTAATTAATTTTTTTAATTAATCATTTTAATTAATTAATCCTTTTAATTAATTAAAGTTTGAGTCATCAAATCTCTTGTTCCTTTTTCAAAACCAAAAC
>CATKHJ010271973.1:0-10745 GCA_949750685.1 Vernicia montana | reverse complement strand
AATTAGAAAAGCTTCAAGGCTTTTAGCAATATAGACAATTAGGTAATCAAAGATATCACAATGGGATTCATTCATGGAAGAAATGAATAAAATCCGATGCATAAGCAATTTAGCACAATTCATTTTATTATAATTTAGCAGAAATCAATATATTCGAGAATGGTATGTTCTCATTCACATATAGATCGAGTGTCAGCTATAAGCTTCACACACTCATCACATCAATTCAAGCAAAAAACTGATCAGGTTCTCCGGCTAGGACCCCCTTCCTAGCTAGGGCGGATACACTATCCCTATCCGTTGGGCCTTCTTTACCATGTGCACATGACTGAAGTATACCCCATATCAGATGGGGATTTCTGCTTTAAGTATCATATAAAATTTCACAATTGATAGCAATAAGAATTCAATAACTATGGTACTCATTTATGAGTAAAAGTTTCAATGTGCTAACACCATATCAATAAATAGTAGACCAAAGGTCTTAATGGATAATTGAACGTATTAGGTTCACGAGTATATATATATCAATGATTAATAAACCGAAGGTCTCAATTAAGAGTTTCAACATATAGGTTTCATAAATAGACATCAATGAAATAAGAATTCAATCATGTAATCCAAAGGATTCAAAGAATGTATGGTTATACAACGAATTTACACCCATAGAATATTGACTATCATGTACTCACCTTAGGACTCCTTTGCTCCTAATCAACACAAACAGAAACAATGATCACCCGAATCCTCATGTTCCTTGTCTTTGGGTTCTACATGAACCAATCAATTAACCACAATTAGATCATCATTCCTAACCTGACTATAGAACCAAGATAGGTTCTAATCTTATACTTCTAGTTCTATACTTAGAACACAATGCCATATTAAACACAATTCAATCAATACCATCAATGATTCAAGAATTGATACCTAAATTGCCGAAATTGAATCGATTAAACCTTGAACTAATGTCCAAATCATCTCAATTACAATCCACATTGATCATATATATAACCATTAACATGCTAAATATTGAATTAAAAGCATGTTAGAGAAGCATAACAGATACGCCCAGAGGATATGCCTGTATCCTAAGGTAGCCAGGCAGTAGCAATTATACGCCCAGCTATACGGGCGTATCCCTGCCCGTATACTTCCTTTGTCTCACAGAATGAATGATACGCCCAGCTGTACAGGCGTATCCTTCAGTCTGATCAGGTTTTCTCGAGAAAACCCTCAAATCTCCAAGGAAGAACACATTCAAATGAATACCAAACCAAATCATTATCTCATATGTAATATATACAAAGAAAAACTCATTTTATCACTTAAAAGTTGGATCAAACAAGTGAATTTTTGAATCCCATCTTTGATTAAACTCATTCTTCACCAAAAATGAGGGATTGAAACTCATTTCTTCATTGTAAGAAAATCAAAACCCATTTTGAAAATCTAACTCCATACAGTTCAATATACCAAAATCATGATCACAATCATCATCAAGATGCATTTAATCAAAGACAAACTCATTTTCTTAAAACCCATTTGATCAATCATCATGAAAGAAAAAGAATTTCAAATCAACACAATATTCACCATTGAAATGAAAAAGAAACTTTAGATTTAAGATCCTTACCTTTAGATCTTCCTTTGGTTGATCTTACAAGATAAATGAAGAAATGGAGAAGATAGAAGAAATTTAGAGAGAAAGAGTTTGAGAGAAAAGTTATGTTCTTGCTTATGAAAATGAATGAAGAAGATGATGATAAATTCATTTTGTTGTCTTCCAAATGGCAAATCCCTTCTTAAGTCCTCCAATTCAAAATCATTTACAAACAAAGTGACACATTATGGCTAGGTTCAATGAACCATGTAAAACATAATTTTCTAATGTTCTTACAATTCCATTTCTGGCACAATTAATTTCCACTATGGTCCATAAACTTTACATTATTCACAATTCATCGCAAGGCAAATTCTCTTTTGATCATATGGCATATTGTCCATATGCAAATTAGTCATATTTACTTATTCATATACACATATACTCATTCAATTCACATTCAAATCATCATAAAGAATCAATTTAATCCATACTCATGCAAATCAATATGTTTATAAGGCTAGGGTATTACAGGTGAAGTGGTTATATTAACCCGATATCTCTTATTGATGATCTGATGATTGATTGATTATGTCATAACGGATCTCTTTGATTGTTGAACCAAAACCATTGTTAAGCATGATTGTTCCATTGCTAAAGTTAATGAACCATCCAATGTTATTGTAACTAGCAAGCCAATATTGAACCTTTAATGTAAGACAATGTTACCTATGGTATATGTATATATGTATATTTTTTTGTTCACGCCAATTCATTGCTTCCATGTGAAACCCAATTTGCATGCATTTCATAAACTTACTGAGTTGATTGCTCACGACATTATCTGTGGATTTCAGGTTATTGTATAGAAGTGGATGGATGCCAAGTAGTCTGGACTTCTTAATTATATTTCTCCTTTAAGAAGTTATAATGTATATGTTATTCTTAAGTTTATGTTATTGTTAAGATTGTGTATTTTATGTTTTGAGTTCTAGTAATTTTTTTGGTAGTTTCTCTGTAGTATTTGAATTGTCATAATGACATCAATGGTATCATATTATGTTAATGATGATTATTGCATAGAGAGATATGGAAGCGTAATGGAATAGACATTATGATAATGATTATGTAATGGAATGGAATTGTTAAGGAATTGATATTGGTAATGTTGTACCTTAAGGATGATTATATGATTGTAATAGTGATTGCTTAGTTTGATTCTTGGTTCTTAGAGATCATTGGAACTGTATGATATAATTGATACAGATAATGTGTTTGATCGATAAATATTGATATTGAAAGTTTGCTTAGATGTATGTTAAGATTGATAATTGTTGATCCAGGTTGATTGTTGTTTGGGTTCTACGAGTTTTCGGCGGCCATTCGCCTACCCATGCCCTAGGACCGTTGTGCCTTCTAGAGTAGGGGCATGACAATTCTAATTAAGATAAGGTTTGTTGAATATTCTAAAGGTAGTTTAGGATTATACTTCTATCTTTTGCAAAACAAAGAGTTGTCAGCAAATATGTTATTTCTTGATAAAGTGTTTATTCAAGAAAGTGACATGTTAATAAAGATAGAATAATTTGATTAATGTCATCCAATAATATTCAACAAAATGATCAAAGTAAATTTGATCAACCCTATGAAAAGTCTAATTAAACTAAGTGTTTTATCTTTATAAGCAACTAAAAGGTTTAACGTGACACATAATTTTTGGGATGTGATGATCCTAGGGCATAGGGAGACCTAAAGTCACCTAAACCTATAGAACCCATTATAACAATTACAATCATACTATAATATTAGCAATCAATACCCAGAATCATAACCTGAATGTCAATTTAATAATCACAAGATATTTAATAAACATACATCTAATACATACTGATTCATATATGCATATATTTAAGTATTCAATCCTTACTTATGTCATAAGTTTAGATGATTACAACCCCCAAACTATTAGTAAATACAAACTACAGTAATACTAAATACATTGTGACCATGGAGCTCTAATGTACTTGCAAAATTACAAACATTTGAGGATTTCAAAATTTTATTCAAATATATATAGCAGGGAAACCTCAAGCGAAGATACAGTACTTGAGAATTACCTTGCAGACTCCTCTAGTGTACTTGAAAAACATTAAACCACTAAAGTATGAAACAAGCTCAGCGAGTAAATAATAATATAATATTAAATGCGATTAAAGGAACAGTTTAGCTTTCAGTGATATAATAATAGGATTCAAGTTTGAGGAATGAGACCACTTCCAATAATATTAAAGAATGGAATCAAGATATAGGGTAATCATATTCATTTAGCAGAAATCAAAGGTTTGGAGAAGGAGTGTCTCCTACATATAATTAAGAGTGCTAGTCTAAGCCTCGCTCACTCATATAAACAGTGACATAAGACTGATCAGGTCTTATGGCTAGGATCACCCTTCCTAGCTAGGTTTCGGATATGCTCGCCTTATCCGCAGGCTTACCATGTGCACAAGGTTTGATGTAAACCCCACATCAGATAAGGATTTTTGCTTTATAGTATTTATAAGATTCACATTGTACAATTTTGATTCAAGATAGGTATAGTTGGTAATATCAATAAGATATTCAATAATCAAGCACATTTGGGATTGGAATTGGCTAGAGGCCTTTTAGCATTTGTGATAATTAAGGAAGCATTTCAAGTCTAGGTAATAAATGATTATTTATCAGATAAACAATTATGGAAGTTTCAACAATATAGTGGTCTCTAGAGAAGGATTATTACATAGAATACTATATTATTAAATACTCACCTTATATTCCTTAGCTCCTATTCATTGCTCAACACAAACAAAAAGAGTGATCCTGATACTCTGGAGAGTTTACTATGTCTTTTCCTTTGTCTTTTGATTCTATAATCCATATATTCACTCGTGTTATATTATAAATGATGACTTTTACCTGTTATCTCTAGTTAACTATTAACACAATCATATCATTAGTAATTTAATCACTAATAACATCATTCAAGTAAACAATTTTAATTCAATTATACCAAATAGCAATATGGACATTAAGGCTGAATTCTTTTAGGGTCATTCCCTTCCATAACTATTATTCACTTTACTTTATAGTTAATACACATTTAAATCAAATCCAATAATTTCAGTCACATAAGTGCTTTAGTTTTGGATTAAAGGTTCAATTTAAGGAAAGTTACTTATTTGTTTTCAATTCTTCAAATTGATTATCAATTCATTTAATTAGCATTCAAATGAGTTTATTTCTTTCATCAATAAAAATTTTATGACTTTTGTTGTCAATTCTCTAGGTAGGCCGAACCTAATATAGGGGAAAATTAGTTTCTTTCCCTCAAATTCCCAATTAGCTCCATATACATTCAATTTAAATCTAATTAAGTATAATTTAAGCACTAATTGCATCAAGATCAATTCTAAGTTCCTAATCCTCCCTTAGTCGAACCCTAGATGTAGACTTTCCCATCTTTTGTTTCAATTCTCTAAATTAAAATTCAATCTTTTCAATTGAAGCTAATTAGATCATTTTTCCCTTATCAATTTCACTTAGAGGTAAAACCCCCAATTCTTCTAACCCTAAGAATTAGGACTTTCACAATTCCTTAACCAATTCTTAAATTGACTCTAGAATAATTCAATTGACATATTAAAGAGTTGAATTTAGCACTCAAATCATGAAACCCATCAATATCTCTCTAACCTAATCATGGCCAAACCATGTAGGTCATTTTCCCCCAAATTCTATTTGTTTGGTTTTTCCCCTCAATTCCATCTATTCAATCATGATTCCTACACTTCTTTACCTCAACTATCATCTAATTCAAGCAAACAAGAGTTTCCCCACTCTTATCTTCACTAGGCCGAATCATATAAAGGAAAAAAGAAGAAGAAAACTTAACAATATCAAGCAATAACAACTCATATCCAAACTAGAAATGAAATTAGAGCTAGGTTGCAGTAATTACCTTGGAAGTTCTTGATTTGGTGATGGATTGGAAGTGGTGGTTGAATGGTTAGTGAAGGTGAGAGAGTTGTCTTCTAATTTTTATTGAGTGGTGATAAGTGTGAAGAAAGATGAGAAAATTCTAGTCTTTATATGATCACTATTTGAGATGGTTGGTGAAGATTTAATGAAGCTGATCCAATCGTTATAATTATTAGTTATATTATTGAATTTCTAATATTCATTAATGTATAGATAACCATCAAAATTTTTTATGATAGTAAATTTAATTTTTTATTTTAGAAACTTGTTGGCTTATGTCAAAATTTTGACTTAAAGAAATGTGGAGTCCACCAAATTTCTATCTTCCTTCTCATCATTTTGTAACTTAGAACAAAATAAAATTTCCTTCATCTTGACTAATATGGCCAGCCCCTAATGTTGGGTTTTAGCCCAACATTTTACTTTCCCATACTTACTAATTTTATTTCATATAAGACATTGTTTAATTAGTTACTAATTTTCTTTTCCCTCTCAATCAAGTCTTTTATTCAAGAAACACTAAAATGTAAATTCTCTAATTATGCTAATAGCATTTATAATTTTATGATTTCTTTGATTACTCATAGTTAAATTCTAATTCAATGTAGTGCATATGTTAAAACTTGAAGGAAGAGTGGCTCCAATAGCAGCGGAAGCAAGGTGGTGGGGTGAAATTTCAAACAATTTAAAATTTTACTTCACCCATTTTCGGTCCAAACTCTCATTCAAGAAATCAATTAATTAGTGTGTAAAACACATATGCAATTAAAGAAGAAGGAAGAGTAATCTTATTACCTCTTACAGGTTCCTTCATTATTTGACAAAGAGCTCCCTAAGTGTGAAGCCTCTAGATCGTCCACACATAGTTCCACCATCAAGTTTCCTTTGGTTGTTCTTGAATCGCTCTCTTGGTTGCCCAAATTTGATTCAAGACCATCCCACTAAAACCTTTGGAAGATAGGTTTCTCTTTTAATTGTTTTGGACTAAATCATTTTTCAATTGCAAACAATTGTTCTTTCATAAAGAACAAAGAAGAGAATTTGAAAATTAAAAGAAAAATTAAAGAAACATTTTCTTCATCTTTTCTATCAACTCTTACAAATCTCTAATCTAATTATTTCAAGTGAAAAATTGAATTCATTGCAAGCAATTATACTTTCACAAAGAATGAAGAAAAGAATTGAAGATTAAAAGAAAATTGAAGAAACACTTTCTTCATCTTTTCTTTTTCTCTTTCAACTTCTCTCTCTAATTGTTTCTCTTGCAAAAATGAATTCCCTATCTTAAGATAATAAAACTCATAACCTTTATATCTCTTCTTTAAGACTTAGCCCTTAAGTCTTGCTTTTCCACCAATTTGGCTCATCCAAAATGAAGAAGCAAAATTGGACTTTGTTTAGGAAACAAAGTTGGACTTTTCCACCACAAATGGTGAAATGACCATTTTATCCTTTGAAGGTATAATTGTCATTTCCATTAGACAAAAGCAGAAAAGACCATTTTAACCTTAGTGTGAAATTCTCTAACCCCTAAACTCATCCAATGGGCTTAATGAATAGTAAATTTTCTCCAACCCCTAAATTGCCACTTTCCATATCACATATAGGCTTAGACCACATCACATGTGTTTAGAGTTTCCATTAAGCTTAAAATTAAATCTTTCATTTGTTTAGTCTAAAGCATTTTTAATTTAATCCTTTAAATTTGTATCCTATACAAATTAAGATTTAATTGAAATGAAACCTTTATGGATTAAAACTTTTGGACATGCTAGGGTCCTTGTAAATTTAATTACAAGTTCAATCATTTTACCACTAATCAATTAATTAAACACTTTAATTAATTATTACGGTAAACCTTTTACACCTGATAGGTGATTACTATTAGGTGTGTGACTTTCTAGGTTCATGTCTAATTAGCAATGGGAATGAGAAAATATTTTTCTCTACTAATGTGAAATTTCCATTTCACACTTAGTCCCATAAATCATGAGTGATACCTAGCAAAGCATATCGCAACTACCTAATTAGAAATGAATGTTTATAATTGATTACTTTAAACATCACATGGACCATCAATCATAAATTATCATGCACTTGAATCCCTTCATTATAGATCTCAATCTCAGCTAGGGTAATGGTTTATCTCAAACTCTAATGTGCCTCGATTATATGTCCTTATCTCGATTCTAATTCTTGATATTATTAGATTCCTACTACAAACTCTTTCTAGTGAATTTGTCTGTTGAGGCTAGGAACTTTGGTATCAAGAATAACCAGATAGCATAGGATCTTAACCTCGTTTACTCAACTTAATGCGTTCTATCTTGGCAATCACTTACCAACATATATAACTAATTAGAACCATCACATGCCATATATCCGTATATGAATAGCACATCTATGTAAGCAGTAAAAAATCTTAATTACATATATATAAGATACAGTATCCCTCAAGTCAAAGGATTATATGCACTATTATGACCTAGATGATAAATAATTGACAAGTAGTATAACTCCATATTATTGAAGGAAGAGTGGCGCCAATAGCAACGGAAGCTACGTGGTGGGGTGAAATTTCAAACAATTTAAAATTTAACTTCACCCATTTTGGTCCAAACTTACATTCAAGCAATCAATTTAATTTATGTGTAAAACACATATGCAAATAAAGAACAAGGAGGAGTAATCTCATTGCCTCATGTAGGTTCCTTTATTCTTTAACAAAGAGCTCCTCAAATGTGAAGCCTCTAGATCATCCATACCTAGTTCCACCATTAAGTTTCCTTCGGTTTTCTTTGGTTGTATTTGAATCCCTCTCTTGGTTGCCCAAATTTGATTCAAGATCATCCCACTAAAACCTTTGGAAGATACATTTCTCTTTTATTGTTTTGGACTAAAATATTTTTCAATTGCAAACCATTATTCTTTCATAAAGTACAAAGAAAAGAATTTGAAGATTAAAAGAAAAATTGAAGAAACATTTTCTTCATCTTTTCTTTCAACTCTTTCAAATCTCTAATCTAGTTATTTCAAGTCAAAACGAATTCATTGCAAACAATTGTTCTTTCATAAAGAACAAAGAAAAGAATTAAAGATTAAAAGAAAAATAGAAGAAACTTTTTCTTTATGTTTTCTTTTTCTCTCTCAACTTCTCTCCCTAAAAATTGTTTCTCTTGCAAAATGAATTCCCCATCTCTAAGATAATAAAACTCAAAGCTTTTATGTCTCTTCTTTAAGACTTAACCCTTAAGTCTTGCTTATCCACTAATTTGGCTCATCCAAAATAAAGAAGCAAAATTGGACTTTGTTTACGAAGAAAAGTTGGACTTTTCTTTCCCAAATGGTGAAATGACCATTTTATCCATTGAGGGTATAATTGTTATTTCCATTAGCTAAAATGGATTTTAACCTTAGTGTTAAATTCTCTAACCCCTAAATCCATCCAATGGACTTAGTGAATAGTAAAAATTCTCTAACCCCTAAATTGCCTTTTTTCAAATCACAAATGGGCTTTAGCCACATCACATGTGTTTAGGGTTTTCACTTAGCTTAAAATTAATTCTTTGATTTTTTTAGTCCAAAGCATTTTCAATTTAATCCTTTAAATTTGTATCCTATACAAATTAAGATTTAATTGAAATGAAACCTTTATGGATTAAAACTTTAGGACATGCTAGGGTCCTTATAAATTTAATTACAAGTTCAATGTTTTTACCACTAATCAATTAATTAAACACTTTAATTAATTATTATGGTAAACCTTTTACACTTGATAGGTGATTACTATTGGGTGTGTGACTTTCTAGGTTCATATCTAATTAGCAATGGGAATGAGAAAATATTTTTCTCTACTAATGTGAAATTCCCATTTCACACTTAGTCCCATAAATCGTGAGTGACGTCTAACAAAGCATATCGCGACTACCTAATTAGAAATGAATGTTTACAGTTGATCACTTAAACATCACATGGACCATCGATCATAAATTACCATGAACTTGAATCCATTCGTTATAGATCCCAATCTCGGCTAGGGTAATGGTTTATGTCAAACCCTAATGTGCATCGATTATATGTCCTTATCTCGATTCTAATTCTTGATATTATTAGATTCCAACTAGAAACTCTTTCTAGTGAATCTGTCTGTCTTGGCCAAGAACTTTTGTATCAAGAATAACCAGATAGTATTGAATCTTAACCTCGTTTACTTAAGGTAATGAATTCTATCTTGGCAATCACTTACCAACGTATATAACTAATTAGAACCATCACATGCCATATATTCGTACATGAATAACACGTCTATGTAAGCAATAATAAATCCTAATTACATATATATAAGATACAGTATCCCTCAATTCAAAGGATTATATGCACTATTATGACCTAGATGATAAATAATTGACAAGTAGTATAACTCCATATTATTGAAGGAAGAATGGCGCCAATATCAGCGAAAGTTAGGTGGTGGGGTGAAATTTCAAACAATTTAAAATTTTACTTCACCTATTTTGGTCCAAACTTACATTCAAGCAATTAATTTAATTTATGTGTCTGAGGCCTCGCCCGAACGTCCCTCCCCTCGCTCGAGAATGTCTTAAGGAAAGGCTACACGATTTTTAAGGGAGGTTAGGTACGAGTTTTGGTGCTCACGATTGGAAGCGGCTATCGCCTCAGAAAATTGATTTGATTTTTGAAAAGGTTCAGGAGTCGTCACCCTAATTTATTTAAATGGAAAAATTAAGGAAAAACCCAATTTGACTCCAATTTATTAATCTTTGATTAATTTACCCAAGGATAAAATCACTAGTCTTCGAACCAGGTTGAGCTTGGGGACTAGGTTTTTGGTTTTAAAATAATCTCAATTTGGCTTTTAAATTTAATTTGACTTGAAAAATGATTTCATGGATGACAATTATTAATGACAATTTATAATGCATGAGCATGGCATAATTATGAGACAGATAAAAAAAAAAGCGGCTATTTAAACATCCACAAGTAAAGGAGAGTATTTCCTCTAACCCTTATGGGTATTAGGGAAATCACAAAATCGCTCCTTTACTCCAAAAATGATTAACTAAATAACATTAATTACAATTTACATGGAAAGCATAAATTGACA
>CATKHJ010271878.1:0-23706 GCA_949750685.1 Vernicia montana | reverse complement strand
AGAATCGTACCGGTCTGACCTCCGATTCTCATTTTTCTTTTGTCGGATCTGACAACTATGGTATTATTCACAACCTGATCGATAAACCCAAATTTGAATTTTCAATCTTGAATACTCAAAATTAAAAAATAAAAAT
Source organism: Vernicia montana (assembly GCA_949750685.1). Classification (NCBI taxonomy): domain Eukaryota; kingdom Viridiplantae; phylum Streptophyta; class Magnoliopsida; order Malpighiales; family Euphorbiaceae; genus Vernicia; species Vernicia montana. The sequence goes on along the minus strand of CATKHJ010271878.1, from coordinate 23,570 downwards.
AAAGGGCAATTTTGTCTTTCGATGAGAACTCCCCAAAGTTTTTTGTTTTTTTTTTTTATTTATGAAGAAAACTCTTTTCTCTCCGGCCTCACTTACGTTGATCGGGTCAATCTGATTTCTACTCCCTCGCTTTTCAATTTCAAAATTCTAACCGTTACAGGTTACCTTCTCTCTCTCATAATGCATTTCAATTTCAAAATTGTAACCGTTACATGTTACCTTCTCTCTCTATCCATTGAAGCATTCATGTAAAAAACTGGGTTTTAGGGTTTTAGCATTTTCTAATAAATGGTGCCAATTTCTATTGCTTTCTGAATTTAATTATATTATTTTCAATTGCAGGTTCAATATCTCCTTGTTAATCAGTTTTTGTATACTGTGTTACTGTTAAAGCATGGATCAGATTGAACATGGTGAATGCCAACAAAACGCTTTGGACTCCAAGTGTGAGAAATCGAATGTTCTTCTTTTTCCATCACCCCAAAAACCTGAAATTGTTGAAAACAAGAATTGGGAAACTAAATTTGCATCTCAGACTCCGGAAAAGACAAATCAGCCTTTAAATATCAAATATGAACAGAGAGAAGTTGAGCTTCTACAAAGGTTTCGAATCGAATCTTTGTTGATGTATTTGCTTTAACTAACAATTTTTGTTGATATTGATATTGGGTATTTTTCTTTATTTCAGACACAAGACAATTGTAGAACTCTTTGATGGTTTGAATTGTTCATTGAGATTGCTTGGTCTAAGTAAAAAATCACCTATTTTTCAAAATATTCGAACTCAGGTCGAAGTGTTGACTAAAAGGTATTTGAAATTTTGCCTTTATTTATTTAATTCTATTTGATAAAGTTTGGATTTTGTTTCTTTTTTATAATGTGATAAAGTTTGAACTTATTTTCATTTTGATGTTGATGCTTTTTTTTAATCTTTCGTGTTTTAAAGGAGCCATCTACTTGTTATATGCTGCATGTTAGATGCTCAAATTCACACATAGAAAACCATAAAAGCGGAGAAGAGTGAGCTGTATCGTTTTGTATATTGCATTGATATGTGATTTTAAGCATGTTAATTTTCCTAATAATGTTGTATAGAGTCTCCAAAGTCCAAGGATTTATAAAAAAAATTGAAAGTACATGGGGCCATTTGCAATTGGCCCAAAGTTCAAGAGGTATCTGCCAAATTTAATCATTGAAATTTTAAAATTTTTTGTATTTAGTAATTTTAATATAATTAGAATTCTAAAAGAACTTGGATTGCCAGATAACCTTTCTCATTCTTTTCACATCCTTGATAATTTTGTCATTTGGTTTTGTTATTAAGGGGAACAAATGAATCTGTAAGGACCGCTATTTCCACTGTGTTAGAATGCTGTTTCAATATGTTCTTTCTCTCCCTCCTTTTCTTTTCCTGGAAATGCTAGATGATATTCAAGCAATCCTTTTCTAGATGTTCTGTGCTGCTGTTAGTAAAAAATATGTCATATCAACCTGCTGATGTATATATGTTGTCTTTGCTTGTCATAGGAAGATGCAATTTCCACAAACCAGAAAAATATATTAAGTCTTGCCTGGAATGACTTTTTATGGTTAAGCTTAAGCATGCAAACAAGGTCAAGAACCTATGTTTTTGAGCTGGGAGAACCATGTATTCTGTCTCTTTTCATAAAAAATATGTTTGGTCATCCTTGAAATGACATTTTATGGTTTAACATGCAAATAAGGTCAACCAACTGTATCCACTGGATACAGAGGTTAACTATATGGTTTTTGAGCTGATGAAACCATATATTCTCATATGACTTTCATATGAAGGATGCTACTAAGGTCAAGAAATATGTGCCCACTTGTTAAAGAGGTTTGACTCGCATGGTTTTTGAACTCACACACGCATACACTGCATTGTAGATGTGAATTTATAAAAAATAGTTTGAGATTTCATTTGAAGTTTGTCAATGACCAAGTACTTTTCTGTCATTATTTTCTTTTTCAGGAAGTTCTCTTTTGGACATCTTGCACAGCTAAAGTATTTACTTTCGGAAGCCATACAAATAGATAAAATTCTTGTGCATGACAAGAAAACCCTTTGTATGAAGCCAGATATGAAAATTACGTTGCTGTTTAATGTCATAGAAGGTCACCATGAATTATCTGATTTTATTGCTCTGCGCAAACTATTTGCTTCTAGACTTATTAATTACTTTACTGCGCATCCAGAGGTATTGCTCTGCCAATATTTCAGTTTTCTTGTTGACTTGTTTTTGAACCCTAATACCACAGAGTTGATTATTGAAGAGTAATGAATCAGTTGGCATGAATGGGAATTTACGTGTTCACATGCACCAATTAAAAAACTACAACTGCTTTGATTCACTTACAATGTGCTGAGAAGTTTAAAGTTTGTTATCAGACAAGTTCTTTGATGAATCATACTATATACAGAATTTGTAGATAGGAAAATGCATTTGTACAGGTGCTCATTGCAATGGTTGGGGATGCTGGCCATCTATTTTTATTCTTGGTTGAAGGGTGCATACAAGCCCTTCAATAAATTAACTGTTTGACTGATTGGGTTCAACTTAACATTCTGGGTTTCTCATGTTAGTCTTTTCCAGTTCAGGCTTACCTCTTTGCATCTTTTGATGTAGAATGAATAGGGAAAACTTGGCATTTAGACAGAGGACTAAGGTTTCTAGAAATCAGGAATTAGGGCTTAAAATTTAAATTGGCAGATCTGGTTATCTTCAAAAAAAAAAAAAAAAAAAAAAAAGGAAAATTTAAGCGAACAAATACCAGTCTCACTCTCTTTGGATCTGAGACTCACTCTGAGAGAAGAAAGCCTCAATACTTTCTAGGGTTAGAATTGCATCAGGGAATTAAAAAACAAGCATAAATTTCTGGAATTTTATTGGCCGAATAATGAATCACAATCCTGCACAAGCATGGGTGTTTTATAGACTTGAAAATAATCCTAAAACTTTACTTGACTCCTCTATTGACTAGGATATATATATATATATTTTTGAGGGGAAACTAGGATTGTTAATATAGCTCAAAACTAAAATAACTCTAGACCCACAAACTAGCACTTAAAATGGACAAAATTAAAAAATATCCCTGCTGAATCCTGCAACAAATAATTAATCCAATTCCCATTATGGAATCTTCTTATTTTCTACATCATCTTAATTTGATTTGATAATATTTTAGACTGGATTGCAGTTCACCTTGCTTGAGTTTTGACGAATTGAATTCATGGTCTTTTTTTTGTCTGTTTGCAAGGATTGTGACATTCCAGAGGTCATGTTGCCAGATCCATTTAACCAAAGCAAACAAACTGCGTTTGGGGGAAAGGTCAATGGCATTCCTGAGGTCATAGTCCCTGAGTCCTTTAGCCTAATAAGTCAGACCATTGCTCCGGAGCAATTGCTTGCAAATGCTTCAATAGAAGATCTACCAGTTACCACTGAAAGTGAACTGCTATCAAAATCATCCCATATGCCTCCATCTTTCAGTAGACACTTCTCTGACAAGGTTGTTACTTCTCCAATTCCTTTATCATCTGTGCCGTCTTTTAATTTGCAGAATCAGGATACTGAATTTGTGAAAGCAAGAGAATTTCCTGATCTGAGCTCCAAATCTGATAGTGGGACCAATCTGGACACCAAACATGAGCAAGAAAAAGAATCTCCTGACAAAAATTCCAAATCTATTACCATACATTCTACACATATTCAATTAAGTGATCCTCAATTCTCTATCAATAACAATGTTTTTGCAAGTCCGCTGTGGAAGCATGCTTCAGCTGCTGATACTTTAGCAGTAGAAACACCTGCACAGTCAACTCCAAAGAGGGTAACACCAAATACTGATGATAACCACAAGGGCATAGCCAGCCAAAAGCAGGAATCATCTTGTAAGGCTGCGAAGAGGTCTTTAGACTTTTCATTATTGGAAGGTGATCAGTCAGAATGCTGTGAATTTTCACCGGACAATATCTCTCAGACTCTGCATGGTTCTTCTGCACTACTTCAAAAGGTATTTCTCTCTTATTTCAACCCGCATTAATTGTGGCATTATTATGGAAGTCATTAAACCTCATGTGCTCTCAAATGGTCATTTATAAGCTGATTTTTTGCCTTGTCTACTTCTATCTTTAGCAAATTTTATCTCAAATAAAAAAGTGTACATTGTGGGATTGGTTGAAACCAGGAAAATTATTTGAGATGTTATTTGAGATTCATGCTGAGTTAAAAATAATGAGTGGACTGCAGCAGTATAGAGAATATTTAATGTTGCAGTAAGTAAAATTTGAACTTATTGCAGAGTTGAATGGAGGAAAAGGGTTGGGAATTGAGACTTAATTCCTACTAAGCATTTGGGGTTAACTTTTGCATGATGCTTTTCAAAAATCACTGTACTCTATCAATTTATTGTAATTTGCACTCTTCTGTGTATTCTAAAACACTAGTATGCAAGGCATGCACTGGATTTTCCCATGTATGCTTTCCTGGGATCCCATGCTCTCTGTGTTTTGTCTTTGGAGCAATTCTAGTTGTCTTATAACTGAGATTTTAGTTGGTTTGCTTATAAAGGTAGAGGAGGGCCTTGGTTGTGCTGTTGAGGAACATAAAATGAGTCAAGCAAATTCATTGAATCAACAGATATCTATTTACTTGCCCGGCCTGGTTTCTTTGATTCACCACATATTCCAGTCTGTCAACTACGCTCCAATCACAAAGGAGGAACTTGTGCACAAGATAATCATAAGTAGTTTTGATTTTGATGAAAGAAGTATGTCTTGGTTCTTGATGGCTTTGATTAAGTAGGAGAATTCTATTTGTATTTTATAAGGGCATTGATTGCTGAACTCATACCGACTTCATTTGCAGGGCAAGTTGAAGAGCAGATTGAGATTCTTGAAAAGTTGGTTCCAGACTGGATGTGTATGAAGCTTGCTCCTACTGGAGATGTTTTGTACAGGTGGGTGTACCGTATTTCTCTTTCATCTGTTATGTGACTGTATGAAGAAAGTGCAGAATAGACTTTAAGAAAAAAGAAGATGAATGTACTTGGATGGAAACATCTTAACTATCTCAAGTAACAAGCCTCTTTAATGTAATGTTACAATTTATTTTTACAAGTACAGCTATTTGTCCATATATATCAAATGGGCAGATGAGTTCCTGTTATAAGGGAGAGTTAGTTGTCTTATAGGTAAGAGGAATGATGTTCAAGCCTAGGTCTGAATCTTGATGTCATTTTCAGGATTACAATACATCTGATTTCCCTTTTTTCTCTAAAAAAAATATATTTTTAATATTAAAGTTATTTTCTTTTTGTTCTATAATTTGCCCTGATGTTAATCCACTCTGTTTGGTCCTGTGCAGCATCAAGAAAATGTCAGATTTGAACTCTGTTCAGTCTACGGTAGCCATCATTAACCACACTTAGAGGTACTCTCATTTGGAAAATGTTTTGTTTTTGTTAATGAAATGGAGCTGTTACAGATTAGGATACTGTGCTTCAATTGGCCAATCATTGTTCAAATGGGGTTTTTTTTGGTTCAGCTGCTACTTGCTATTGATTTTGCAATTTAATTATCTATTTGCAGGGATATCATTTATCATTGATTTGCTTTCAGATATCTTATCACAGGATTATGGATTTTACATTTGATAAACCACAAATTCGTGTTACATTTGATATATCTCATCACAGAATATATGTGATGGAGCAAAAAAAAATTTCTGCAAGATGGGAAAGCGATTCTATTCCTTCTCATACCTTAATTGTAATTAGCAGTTAATAGTTGTGGATAGTGGGTAGTTTTCTTTCTCAGTTACTTGTGTAGTGGGTACTTATTTCTCTTACTTGTCTATGATCTGTAATATTTAAAGTGTTGTGATAGAATGAAGATCATTATGATTTAATTTCACAAAAACTTGGTTTCAATAGGTTGAAGGGTTCTCTCAAATGAACCCTTATTATTAGAAAATTGTGTTTGTTCTTTGTTGATTCAAAATAGACGATGAGAGAGGGAGAACACCCTCAAAGAACAAGTCTTTACATAATAAGTGATTTGGATCAAACGATAAAAATAACCTAAAATCAATAGTTTCAATATTAGGGATCAAATATATAGATTTCTAGAGCTGAATATATAGGTTACAGTAACAGTTAATTCAAATGAAAAAATATTAAAAGATAAGAAGAGATAAAAAAGAGAATATGTTTGATTGTTCGGAGAGATTAAATAAGAATAATGAAATTGCTAAATCCTAATTTAAGTTCTACTTTAATTAAGAAACTAATAATTAAAAAAAAAAAAAAAAAAAAAAAGTATAAAATGCATACCAAATGTCCCCTTAAATCTCTGAGACTAGCTTAATTAAAATGTATTATAAATAGTTGGATGGAGAGTTTGCCATGGAAATTGCATTTTGTAGATTCTCTAAAGCTTTCTCATAACGTAAAAATCCCATGAACCAAAATTCAAAATTATCTTGTGTGACTATTTCTATGTACTTTTGATCTGGCTTTTCCACATTTTCGCTTTGGTTGGCACTTTTAATCTTCTTCACTGGTATCACAACCTGCACTTCATTCATTTGAAAGAAAATTAGAAGAAGAAAAATCATAATAGGAAAGTTACCCAATTCCTTATATAATAAGACATGAAAATTACCTTATAGGGTTTTCTAACCAATTCCCCATTTGAAGAAGAATGGAAGGCAACCATTGTTTCACTACAAAAGGCAACCTTATGAGTAGAAATGAAGAGCAATCCAGCAATAGGACCAGCTGTTGTTGATAAGTAGCATTGTGAAGCTTTTAATAGCTCTTCTCCTTCTATCACCCCAAATATTTCTCTGAAAATATTTTCTCTTCCACCTTCTTTAATTATTCTTGCCCCTAATCTTATTTTACCTTTCACTGTTTCTGAGAGTTTATTCCCTAATTTTACTGCAATTTTTCACATCAAAATTTTAAATTATTTGCATGAAATCCCATTTTTTTTTAAAAATCATTTTAAATAGTTAAATGAAATTATTTACATATTTAGTTGACCCTAAAAGTAAAACGAAAATGAAAATAACATAGCCACAACAGCATTAACATAGACACACTGAGTTAACTCTACCATAGCAGATGGAAAATCATGTTTCCATACCGGCTCTACATCATTGCCATTACACAAGTGAGCAAGAGCTATTAACGGTCACGAGAGAGGATATCACATAACTCATTTTTATTACACTTTCTTGTATTTTTTAAAAAATTTATAAAATTTAAGGTAAATTTATTTATCACAAGCTATGGATATATAAGAATAAATAAAAAGAGAAAGAAAAGAAGAAAGAGAGAATTTTCCATTAATATATAGTTAAGTTATGAGAATTAAAATGAAAAAGATTACCATGTTCCCGAATCCTGAATGCAAAAGTGGTGGTTTTGCTTCCTAATTTGTTGATGCGCCTCATCTTCGCCTGCACTTCGATTAATATGCAATATTTCTAAATCTTATTAATATGAATTGAACTCAGAAGAAGAAGAAGAAGGAAGAGAAGGAGGAAGAGGAGATGGCAATTTCTAGGCAGCTACTCAAAAATTTGAAGTCAATAAAGGTAACTTTAATTTGGGTCCCTCCCTCTTGTCTGATAAATAAGTAACTACTTTTAAATGAATAAATATACATATATATTGAAAAGTTGTACAACTTTATGGAGTTTTTATTGAGATAATACTCCAAAGGCTTCAAAGGCTTTGGAATTCAGCAACTGAAAATTTTGAAGTCAATAAAGGTCACCTTAATTTGGGTCCCTCGTGTATAATAAATAAATATCTACTTTTAAATGAATATATATATATATATATATTGAAAAGCAGTAGAACTTTATGGAGTTTTTATTGAGGTAATAAATATATAAATAATACTCCAAAAATTTGTCAAAATTAATATTTTAATTTCTACTATTTTTAAAATTAACACTGTTATGTCGGGCGGCTCATAAATCCATATATTTAATCATGAACAAAAATTAATTAAATTTAATGAACAAGTAGATTGCTTGATTAGTAAAATTTTGCATGCATATAAAGAGTTTATACTCATTGTATTGGTTGTGTGAGAGTTTGGTCAATTGTTAAATTGGATAATTAATTATTGAGTTTAGTGTGATGCAAAATATAGTACTTTTGTGATAAAATTATGAATGTTTGATTAATTAATGATTGTATTAAATTTATTAATTAGTGAAATTTATTTTGTGATGTAGACTTACGTTAAACTTTGAGTTCCTGTTACATTATTATTATTTATTGTGTGAAACTATTTTTCATAACAAGTACTTATAGTACCTAAATTAATTTCAATAAACTATTTTAAAATTTTGAAGGATTAAAGAGTTTTAAAATATAATAATTTAAAAATTAAACAAGGTTATATTTTAAAATTTTAAAAATAATGGTGCTATATAAATTAAAATATCAAGAATTAAAAGTATAGTAAAAATTTTTATAATTTTATAAATAAGAATAAAGCGTTGTGTATTAATAAATATCGAAAATTAAAAATATTAATTTTAAAATAAAATAATAAAATTAAAATATTAATTTGTGTTATAATAATTTATGCAAAAAGAAATAATAGGACAAAAAGGCTCCACTGTCATGCAACATGAATGAGCTTGCAACTTTGGACATATGAGAAATTAAGAATGATTCAATCCTAATTTCATTCAATAATATATTTTCTGCAAATTTTCTAATTATAACTATTCGAATAGTTAAGTCATTTGACATGAAAATTTTAACATTAAATAATTGAGTAGTTAGGTGTTTGATGAAATAATTGACATGAAAAATTTCAATTAACATGTTTATTTCATTTCCATAAATTTAATTATAAATTCATTTAAATAATTAATTAATTGAAATAATTCAATATTTAGAACTTATAATTATGTTTATGAGTGTGAACTCAACGAAGGATAATGGATATTTTCTTTAATAGTGAGTTTGAGATGGGACTACTGATAATGGAGTTGAGCTCTGCAAGATACAAAGAAAGAGCATTAGAGAGCCGAGTCTGGGGGCTGGGTGAAAACCCTCTTGTAAAGGGAAGGAAATCCTATTTAATTTTATTAATGATATTGAGGGTATATATACATGATTTGTATAACAAACTGATAAACTTGATAGCTGTACAATATAATCTATATACAAGATAAATACTATGATAGCTACAAACTGATTACATAATTACATGTTAGTTATGAGCTGTTACACCTCCGATGGCTAAATTAATTTATTTCAGTAAAAACCAGTGGCATGCCAGAAGTGAGTAGTCTAGTCTTACCTTCTGTATTGGGTAAACTAAGTCTTATAGGTCTTCCTTGCCATAAGTGAAGATCCGGAGGTTGTCAGCAAGCCATTAGTCACAGGAGTTCCAACCAAAGCAGACCCTTAACCCTTCGAGTAGGGTTAACAATAGGAAAATTATTAACCAAACGGACTGATTGCACATGCCTAATTGACCATAGGAGGAGAAAAGTCGCATTCAAGTAAGTGAAAATTTTATCTTTCTTTCTTTTTCTTTTTCTTTTTCTTTCCTTTTTTTTTTTTTTTTTTCATGTGATGAACTCAGCATGGTTGCCATTTTAATTGATTAGTACATTTTAGTTTATTAGGATGAAATTCAGTTAATTGATAAATATCAAACGGTATAAATCAATTAAATTGATTAATTAATTAATGGTTAATGAATATAAATAATATACTGCCTCTGTCCCAAAAAGATTATCAGCTTTTTTTTTTCTTCCATATAGTTTAAGAATACAATAAATAAAATGACAATTTTTTCTTTTATATCTTTAATAATATAATAAATAAACTTAAATTTGTATTTTTGAGACATTAAATGCATCTTAAAAAATATAAGTAAAGATGAAAAATGAAATAAAAAATAAAACTACTAGTAGAAAGGTGAAATTTTTTTTTAAGTCATTCCAAAAAGCAAAAAGATTAACAATTTTTTTTGGAACGTAGGTAATACAATGTCTTACTGATTGATTAGTTGAAATCATGTACACATAAAATTAGTCAATAAAAATTAAATGCTAATATATATATAGAGAGAGAGTGAGAAATATAAAATTAAATGTAAAGGGGGAGAGTGGGAATAAATATCACTTAATAATTCATTTAAAATCAATTTGAATAGTTCGTCGTTTGAAATTATTGAGTATTTAAAATTTAATATTATTTCTATTTTTTATGATTTTATAAAATAAAAATTGCGTGCTCTTAGGCCAAGAGAGGAATGCTCGTGTTTTGATTTAGGTTAATGAATTTGTTTTGGAAAGTTCTCGTGTTGCACTCCTTTCATTTTTTTTTTCTTTAAAAAAAATGTTAAATGAATTTGTTATAATTCCCTTCATTCTTTCCAAATGGGATGGTTATATGGCCAATCTCCAATCAAGGGTAAATAAAGAGAAGGGTCAGGTCGAAAAGGGAAGCAGTCATCAGTCCAAATCGAAAAGTGAAAACATTGCTGACCTTAAACAAGAAAAGAAGAGGAGGCAGTGAGAATTTTTGTAGAATGGTATTTTGAATAAGGAGAATTGGAGGAGACTATATACTTACCAGCTGATTTCTAGGTGTCCAAAAAGAAAGGTCATAAACCTACAATACCAATTCACATAGTCCAATAGTACAATTGACTGGATAAAAGCTGATTGAGCCTTGAACTGTGCCAAGTATATTTTCTTATACAATTATGTGCGTTAATAGTTTTGTACCCAAATAAAGGAGAGCCCGGCTGCATATATTTCCTACGATCAAATATAAATCTATTGCTCATGTCGTATACGCTTTTATTATTAAACTATGTCGTGCACATATAAAAATTGTACTCAGATTGCTAATTAAAGTAAGATTGTGAGTTGTAAAAATACTAAAATAACTATGGGAAAACTAGTATAAATAGTCTTTGTAATTCAATTGTAAGGCATCATTCATTTAATACAATAAAAAATAAAAAATAAACCAACAAAATCTAACCAAAATCAATTTTGAATACCCCTAACTGGTAGCATGGCATTGAGTAAAGACTTGGAGTAGAAGCTTTATCCCCTCTATCACATACTAGCATGTAAAAGACCAGCTAAACCATTTTCCAAAAATAATTACTATGACCCCATATCTCCCTTTTAGGGGGCATAGTGCATCTGAACCATCAACTGTTTCTCTTTATGGATAAATAAACTGACTGGTATTCAAAAACGTAACCTCATGACCCTAAAAATAATTTTAATTTTAGTATAAATGAATGGTATACTACTAATTGTTCTTGCAATAGTTTTGGAGATGATTTCAATATTCATTAAATTAAAATTCTCCAAATGATATTTTCTTTTCCCCCTCCTTTCACTTTATCTCATGACACAAGACGGATTGGAGGGCTGGATATAAAGGATGAATTTTAAGTTTATATGAAGACTAGCATGGGTAGAACCTATAGGTGGAAGGTTAGAGTTTGTAAAAGGATGGATTTGGGAAGTGAAATTAAGCAATAACAAAGAATTATGGGGCTGTTGATACTGTGAACAATATAAGAAATTAAAAAAAAAAAAAAAAAAAAAAGTTTAAAAATGTCAGGTTTTTTTATTCAATAACAAAACTGAATTGAAAGGATTACAATACCAAGTATTTATAGACTCAAACTCCTAAGTATTTATAGTATCTTTCATGTTAGCTACTTTCTCTGTCTTTTTTTTTAAGCGCCCCTTCCTTCTCTTAGAGTTTCTGAAGGGGGTTCTTTATTATAGCTCCGACCACGGAAGGAAAACCCCAAAATTAATCTTTTTTTTGATGTAAATATTGTCGTTGTATGGCCTTTTGCCTTCGTGTTTTTAGTTTTTCTCCTAGTTCATCTGGGTTTAGTGTTTCCAGTTTGAGTTTTCTTTTTTAGCCTCATAGCTGTGATGCCATGCCTTATCTCGACTATGTCCGGCCTTGTCACTACCTGCAGTTTTTGGTTGATTTGCACGAAAAAAGGTAGTAAGTGGGAAGGGGAAGAAGGTGCTAGTACCGGTGTTGGAGAGCTTGGATTATAGATCTACAAGTATTGAGGTTCTCCATCACCGATGACAGAAGCAAAACCTTCTTCTGGTTATGGCTGAAATTTAGGAAGGTTTTTGTGACTTGTAAAGGAATTAGTGCTCACATATATGCTTTTATTGGGTGGGCAAGCTCAAAGTCTGGTCAGTGCAAGGAATTTTGGATGCTTCCAGCGGTGGTTCTCCTTTTCTCCGGTGGATTTTTCTGTCTCATAGTCACAAGAGGTAGAGGAGGTTTTGGCAGAGACCATAGAAGCATCAGGAATGGAGATACACTAAGGGGTACCATTGTAATTTTATCTTAATTGTAGGCCATTAGGCCGTAATTCTATGGGCATCAAGCCCATGTTCAAAAACCCATCAATGGGTAGTTTCTGTCGTGTTTATGCTAGGCCATCTCATACTATTCTGGACCTTGAACCTTTTTAAATGAAAACACCATTTCTTCTTTTGCCCAAAAAAAAAAAAAAAAAAAACTCCTAGTCTTTTAAGAAGAGGACTTGAAAACTAGTCTACATCCTATAAGGATTTAGACTCTTAAAATAAACTTAAAAGAATTAAAATCTTCCTAAACCAACAAAGACTCAAGAATAAGATTTAAAACTAGAGACTCCTAGCAAAGCTGGAAATTACATAATTGCCCCTGATTTAAAGATAATAGACCAGCATATTATTTATTTAACTAGCCGCATAACTTAATCTCAAAAGCATATTAAATCTAGCCCATAATTCTAAGCTTGAGTCCTTGAGTTTGAAATTTCTTGTCTTCCTATTCTCCCTCACCTCAATATCATATCACATAGAAAGCTCCATTGAATTTCAACTTGTATCCCTATAAAATCGTAGCTTCCAATTTTGGACTACCTTCCCACAAAAATTTCACCACCACTTGCATCCGTATCTTCCAAAAAGAAGCAAACTTGGAAAAAATGGATTTTGTCATATTATCTTCCCACCAAATGGCGTGTCAAAACTCAAGACTAAACTTATATATCATTCTAGTTCTGAAACCAATAGAAATTGGAATTGCCATCAGACTAGAAACCTAGTATCAAATGCCCACTTAACGGCTCAAGTACAAAAGTTCAAGAATTTAAAGTGCAAGAAGTCAATAATTTAAACATTAAAGAAGATTTCCATTAAAAAGTTTCTGATATGCCAAAGAAAAAGCATTGGAATTTTGAAAAAGAAAAAGATCTCCAAATATTTGTGGTATCTGTTCTTCCACAACAACAATTGAAAAAGTTATTAATTATTCCGTATTCCCATTCCTCTCCATAGCTTGCCTTTACCACATTGTTGGATGAATGAGGAGAGAATAGCAGAACAGGAAAAACAAAAAAGAGAAACAAAAGAGGAGAAACAAAAGTGCAGCCAAGCAGAATAACCAAGGTGCTTTTCTCAAGTCACAAGTGTCAACCACTAAATGACATCTCTAAAAGATAATTACAAACCTAGGTTAGGGTTACAAAACTAGTAAAACCTCAACTTTCCCAACTGAAAATAACCTAGATAAGATGTTGCATAATAATACTCCTGTATACAAATTTAAAATAAAAAACTACACTACAACAAATATGCCTTTAATCAGAGTTAACTCATAAGTTTCTCTTCCTTTAAATGCATTGCTTAAACTATGCCATAAAGAAAATGATCAGCTTTTTAAATTATATTTCATACAATTCAAAAGTCATCCGACTAAAAAATTGTATTTGAACTTATTAATGAAGCACCCATAAGAATTGTACTTCTCCAAAACGTTTTGCTACAGAGACACGAGTTCTGCTAATTGATGGTGTGCTCTTAGTCCAGTCTAACTGATAGTGACAAAGAGTACTCAGAATAAATCTTAACTTACCTCATCCAGAGCAATACTTACGTCTTTGTTTTTTCTTTTTTTTCTATTGTAATCCCCTCACTCCAGATTCTCCCGTCAATCCTTTAAATCCCTCTTTCAAGACCCCAAAGCCTCAAAATCTAAAGAGCAGTCCAACAAACAACCCAAATAAGTTGTGGAATATTTCCACAACCCAATTTGTAGTACATATAATTCTGGCTATACCAACTGCAGTCCAAACCTCCTTGCCAGTCACCAACTTATCATTAGCCAATTTAATATTAGGGCTAAACCTAGCCAAGTGATCCATAGTCTAAACATCCTTCTAAGCAATAACTTCTAACAGCAGAAAAAACCTTACAGGCTACAGCTATGCTTGCCTCAATGCAAAATGGTAAATATTTTGAAACTCATTCTCACACTCAAAAGGGGAAAAGAAAGGGAAAAGGTGCATTATTTGCTACTACCAGTAACAGACAGAAACATTCATTTAATGTGTCCATGACCAAGGTAAAAAGATGTGGGAACAGAAAAGAATCAAGAACTGCAGCCTTTCAAACTAAAAATCAAACTGTTTCGACTCATGATCCTCTGGATCTCATCCAACTATACACATTAATTTGCTACTGGTATTGAATATAAGCATAGTGCCAAATTATCAAAATTCAAATCAAGAATTGAACTCCTCATTTTGTGAATCCAAAATTGAATGTTCAAAACAAATTATCAAAATAAATTAAAAACAATATATTGTGTAAAATAAATGAATACATCAAAACATGACATACTTTTCACAAATATGGAGAAAAATCCATCAATAGAACTTTAGAAATAAAAATAATAATAATAATAATAAAACAAAAGGCAGTGAGTTAAATTAAAAGTCACGGGTAGCTAAAAGAGAAGAATATAAAAAAAACAGAAAAAATGGGAGAGGGAAAATTGAAGTATCAATGAAAGGATGATACCCTAGACTGTTTAACTCAACATTAGCTCAGGGGAATGCCAGAAAATAGTAGAAGAATGGCAAAATACAGATTCACGCCATCACCTATATTTCCGATTTGGCTACAATTCAAATTATTTCCAATGCAAAACCGTAGATTCAAATAATTGGGAAGGGGGGTTAACTTGAATCATATGATTCAAATCAACAATTATATGATTCTAACAACTATGAAGAAAATTAATTTTCTTCCCCACACAAGAAATATTGGGTCTGAAACTATTTTATATGACACCATATTTAATTGATTGGCTAGCATTTTCGCCACTAACTTTGTATAATTATTTCCCCTACCACCAATTAAGTGAAATTAAGTTATCATTTTATCAAATAATTTAGAATAAATGAGAAAGTACAATAAATGAGGACTTCAGAATCAGGGAGTCATTAGCACCTGATAAGTCTGGGAAAGTTCACTTGTAGATTTAACTTTGAAGTATAACTTTGATATGGGCATGTATTATATGTATTGAAGTGAGTGTTAAAGGAAGACATTAGGGAAACAACACAACTGTGATAAGTCCCTGTCATTATGCAATATTATATACACAAATAAAAAGCTACATTTTTGCACTGAAAAGCCCACATCTAAGTATCTAACATTGGAATTGGATTGGTGAAAGATGAAAATGAGGATGTTGACCAAGATCCCAAAGAAGTAGCTAATAATTCTTACAACAGACTTAATGTTGTTTGTTGTAGGTTAGAAGATGAAAGACTAGCTTTGTAAAAATAGTTTAAAAAGATGAATTCTATCTTCAATTAAATTGAAGATGATTTATTCCTAACGGTGCCTTAATCTAGTGAAGATTTGTGAGAATCTGTTTTGTGTAATATTTTGCTTGGAAGAAAATGGCTTTATGGGGTCAAAAGCCATAGTTGTCCAAACTCCAAAGACTACCATGCTTAAGCATATTCAACCAATAAAAAGAAAATTCACAAAATTCATCACATAAACAAAGCAAATAAGGATGCGAATATGAAATATAGGAGTTCTAAAAAAGGAAAATAAAAAATACATAATTAAGGAGTGATTTCTCTAATTTGCAATTTGAAAAATTCTTCCTGTTAGACAATTAAAACAAAACAACACTGATATTAGAAATTGGCAAAAGCAATTACTAAAAATTAAAAAACCTAAATCTCTAATTAAAGGTTAATCGTTTTGTTTTGTTATCATCAAAAGTACATACACAAACCCTAGAAAGAAACGGACCTGAAATAAAGAAGATTGGTATCATTTACAGTAGCGATCAGCCTTCTTCTTGACGCGATCGTCAAGAGCATCCTCAACCGATTTGAATTTCGATTTATCCTCATAACCAAACTTCTTCGCCTCAACAGGGAATAATTGCTCGTATTTTTTCCGCTTGGCAGCATCGATTGTGTAAATCTCACTATCGCCGCCGCCAACTTCAGTATTCTCTACCTCTACCACGGTGGTGGGGCCGGATGACAGTTGTGTTTCATCATCGCCACCACCAACCTTGTTAATCTGGTTCTTTTTCTTCTTTTTCTTCTTCTTGTCTATAGCTTTGCTGGTAGTGGCTGAGGTTCCGCCCTTGAAGGTGAGTCTTCCTCCTTTTACTTTCTCGTAGGCTTCCGACATCGTATCCCTGGCGTTGCCTCCTTCAGGCTCAGCCAAATCGTATACTTTTTCTAATCCTTGCTCAAGTCCAACTACTTGATTTACACTTTTGCCCTCTTCTCAATTTTTTAAAGATTATATTAATATACGGTGTAAAGTACAAAAAAAACTCTTCAAGTTTGGCATGTGGGAGCACATATACCTCTCAACTAATTTTTTAAAACAAATAACTTACAAATTTTGTTATTTAGTCATATAGGCTCCTCCCTCAACATAAAATTTAACTCTATTAAATTAATACCACTGTGAGACCCATTACAAGTAAAATTAATAAAAAAAAAATTCTCTTTACCTTTCTTCTCTCTTACACTCACCACCACTCTCTCTCATACTTTTCTCTTTCTTTCTCTCTCTTTGTTTCAGTATAAAAAAACATTGCAATGGCCAATTTAAAAAAAGAAAGGAAAAATTGAAATGAAAATGAAAACCTCATCCTTCTCGTCAACCATTGCCAAATTCAACAAACAGCTTGGAAAATATCTAATTTTCCAAAATTAATACAAGAATGAGATCTTGATCCTTAACAGTGTGAGTACAGCAAAATGCACATGGAATTATACAAACCACCAATATTTTACCCAAGTGCTATTTGATGATCATATTAAATATGTTAATTCATCTATTATCAGTTAAAAACCAACAAAAGTTACAAGAACCCAACCATCCAAGACCCAAGTTACCTAATAAAACAAAGTAAAGAAAACGTACAATTCAGTAGAGATATAATCGATTCTCTTGCAAACATTGACATTTGCCTCAGCCAAGTCTTGCTTTACAAGAATTGGACCAATCAACTTGTAAACATTTGCATCTTCATTTAACAAATCCAACTCTTGGAAACCAAACAAAAACACACACCACCTCTTAGTGAAAAGCCAAAGCAATAATTGTAACATTCATCAGACGCACGCACACTACGAGCTCGTTCTCGCCAAGCTGAACAGTGTACTTTTTCATGACTTGATGATTCTTAGCAATTTCTACCATTAATTGTGATACAATGTTATGTTAGGGTTTTTCTCCTTTCAAAAATCAAACAACTGTTTAGTAAAGAAGGAATTGAAAAGCTTCTTGCCTTTCTGGAGTTTGCTAAGATCATTGGCTTTATTTTCGAGATTGTGCTGTAATTCTCGAATAGTTGTTGACGATGCCATTGATTTTGGGAGCTTGTGCCTTTTGCAATTGAATCAGCTATAGACCTATTTGCTCTTATTGTTCGAGTAGTCGGTGCCGTGAGAGAGTGGTGGTGAGAGAGAAGAAAGGTAAAGATGATTTTTTTTATTATTTTTATTTGTAATGGGTCTCATAGTAATATTAAATTAACAGAGTTAAGTTTTTTGTTAAGAGAGGGGTTTATATGACCCAAATAATAACATTTACAAGTTATTTGTTCCAAAAAATAGTTGAGGGGCATATGTGCTCCTCGAGTCAAACTTAAAGGGGTTTTTTTGTACTTTATCCTATTAATATATTTCCTTTCTCGAATAAATGATAGCTAATCGTTGAATATTGAGAACTTTAGGAGTGTATTTGGTTTGAAGAGAAATAGAAAAAAAAAAAAGAAATTGAGAGAAATAAGAATGTATTTAATCTAAATATATGTTAGATATATTCCTTATTTCTCTCATTTCATTTCTTTTCTCTCTATTTCTCTCCAAACCAAACAAAGCATACATTTTTATACTAGTAGATGGAAAACAAAATCCTCATCTATCTATGTTTATATGTATAAGGTTATTTTAGCGGCATTCTTGTTGGACAATGCAGTGTTATTAAATTCGGCCTGCACGTCAATACGATCTATAAGCTGGATCAGTGGATCAGTTGTTTAATCACTAGATTAATAATTAAATTGGTGGATCAATGTAATTAATTAAATTTATAATCTTATATAATAAAATAAATATTAAAAGATTAAAAGATTTAGAAATAATTAAACTTCAACTCAAAAGTAAAATTAACAAACTAGATATTTCAATTTACAAACATTAAAAAAAAAATACATAAATGCATAAATAAGTCCATTAACTTTCATGTATTTTTAAACCATTATATCCATGAATCACACCATGGACTAAAAAAAGAGAAATTAAGATTTAATAATTTTAATCCTCACATTTTCATCAAAATGTGTAAAAGTTTTGATAAGTTTAAATATTTCATTATATATCAATTTAAGAATTAAAATATAATTAAATTATTAAATTTCAGAAATTAAAATTAATTTAACATTAAAGATTAAAATAAAATGAAAATTTTCTAATTTTTACAATATAGAATGAAAATGCAAAATGATTAAAGAAATTTTTAAAAATGAAAATAAAAATGCACATCATAATAATTTATTCAAACAGGCTAGAAAATAATTTATTTGATAACTTATATTTCTTATAAAGAAAAATATATAAAAAATATGAAAACAGATAATACCCTCCTTGTCTCGATATCTATTGGAGACATGGAAACATGCAAACAAGAGCAAGTTATAATGAAAAAAAAAATTGAAAATTGAGAGATCACCAGGTCACTGTCTGAATCGCATGATATTTCGTGGGTCAATTGTTAATCCGGTCTAATCATAAACCGGACCAGTTTAGGGCCCGGGTCACCGGGTCAACCTGCCGGGTCGGGCCAAGTTTAATAACACTGGGAAATCGTATAAAATTAATTGAATAAGAAATTGATATCTTTTAATTGCCTTGTAATATTCTTTTAATTGCTTTGTAATATCCTTTTAATTGATTTATTTATGGGTTGAATTAAATATTTTATGTGAAAATTATCCCTTTTGATCACTATATAAAGAGACATTATTCACTCTTCAATATATAAAATGTAAGAGCTTCTTACTTACTCTCTAACTTTCTTTTAGAATCTCTCTAGTTTTCTTAGTGTTCTTAGAGAGTTCTTCTAGTGTTCAAAAGTTTTTCTTTTAGTGATAAAGTCAAGTATGATTCTAGTTCGTTGAGAAGTAGCTTTGTAATACTCAATAGTTACTTGACTACATTTGTATCTTGGAAGATAGACGTCAACAATTCTTTAGCTCCTACGGCAAGGGACAAATTTATTTTAAGGAAACTATGTGTAACACATATCAACAATCATTTAGCACCTACGGTGAGGGACAAATCTGTTTTAAGGAAACTGTATGTAACACAAGTCTCAGTTTACATTTCTACTTCCTTATATAATTTATTCATGATCATGAAATTTTATTTATATTTATTTTATTAAATACAATCTCATATTCTGTTATATTATAGTGTATCATTGAATTAACAATCTTAAAACAGAATTTGGCAAAATAATAGTTTACTTTTCCGTTTCAGATATGGCAACCATGGAGGAAATCGGAGAAATTCAATTGTCTGAATTTCAAAATGTGGCAGAAAAAAATGATGTTTTATCTGACCATGCTGAATCTTGCGAGATACTTGACTGAGGATCCTCTAACACTGAAAGAGGATGAGCAAGATGTCCAAGTAATTAATACATTTGATGCTTGGAAGTATTCTGAATTCTTGTGCCAAAACTATGTCATGAATGGTTTGACAGATTCACTGTACAAAGTGTATAGTGAAAAGAAAATGGCTAAGGAGTTATGAGAATCACTAGACCAAAAATATAAGACTTAGAATGTTAGGTCCAAGAAATTAATGGTGGGTCGCTTCTTAGATTATAAGATGGTGGATTCCAAAACACTAATTAGTCAAGTACAAGAGATCCAAATGATCTTACACGAGATTCATGTTGAAAGGATGGTCTTAAGCAAAAACTTTTAAGTGGCTGCTATTATTGAGAAGTTACCACCTGCGTGGAAGGATTTTAAGAACTATCTTAAGTACAAGAGAAAGGAAATGAGCATTGAGGATATGATTGTTAGACTTTGTATTGAGGAAGACAACAGAGGATTTGAAAAGAAGGGGCTAATTTGTAACAAGAAGGGAAATTAGTCAAAGCTAGGACTAAATGGAGGAGTCTATAAGAAGCAGAAATTCCAAGTGAAGTGCTTCAATTGTGACAAGGTGGGTCACAAATCCTCAGAGTGCAAGTTTCCTAAGAGGAAGAAAAAGAACCAAAAGGCCTTATGGTTGATGACATCACTCAAGATGTTTCTGACATAAACCTCTATGTTGTGGTGTCTGAAGTAAACTTGGTCGGGTCCAACCCTAAGGAATGGTGGATTAACACTAGTGTTACTAAGCACATATGCTCAAACAAAGGATTATTCTCATCCTTCATACCTACTGAGAATGGAGAGAAACTGTTTATGGGCAACTTAGCCACTTCTAAGATCCAAGGAGAAGGAAAGGTGGTATTAAAGATGACTTCCAAGAAAGAGCTGACTTTGAACAATGTGTTGTATGTGTCAGAACCTAGTGTTCGATTCATTACTTAATAGGCATTGATTTCGCTTGGTGTTTGAGTGAGACAAAGTAATTTTATCTAAGAATAGAATGTATGTGAGAAAGGGCTATGTAATTGATGGGCTTTTTAAGCTCAATGTAATGACTATTAAGCATAATGAAATGAAAAATTCTTCTACTTACTTATTTGAGTCTTCCAGTTTATGACATGGTAGACTAGGACATGTTAATTATGATACTTTGCGTAGTCTAATTAACACGGATCATATTACCACTTTCCAAATTGATTCTAAACATAAATGTGAAATTAGTGTTGAGGCAAAACTAACAAGGTCATCTTTTCAAACAATTGAAAAAAATATTGAGCCCTTAGATCTAATACATAGTGATATATGTGATTTAAAATTTGTATAGACAAGGGGTGGTAATAAGTATTTTATCACCTTTGTTGATGATAACACTAAATACTGCTATATGTATTTGCTTAAAAGTAAGGATGAGGCCATAAAGAAATTTGTTTTTTACAAAAATAAAGTTGAAAATCAACTCAATAGGTAAATTAAGGTGTTGAGAAGTGACTGAGGTGGTGAGTATGAAGCTCCATTTGGTGAGTTCTGTGCAAAATATAAAATCATACATGAAATCATAACACCTTATTCGCCCTAGCAAAATGGAGTTGCTGAGTGAAAAAATCATACCTTAAAAGAAATGATGAATGCAATGTTGATAAGTTCTGAGTTACCCCAGAACATGTGAGGGGAAGTCATTTTATCGGCAAATTACCTTTTAAATAAGGTACCTCGTAAGAAAGCAAAAAAAGACCCTTTATGAAAAGGAAGAAAGCCTTCCTATAAATACTTACAAGTGTGGGGGTGTCCTGCAAAAGTGATTATACCTGCACCAAAAAAGGTGAAGATAGGTCCAAAGACAGTTGATTGCATCTTCATTGGCTATGCACATAACAATAGTTCTTATTGGTTTATTGTGTATGATTCTAAAATCCCAAACATACACAAAAACACAATAATGGAATCAAGAAATGCATCATTTTTTAAAAATGTATTTCCTTGCAAATATGAAGAAGTGTCGAGTTCATCTAAACGAACACATGAGACTATAGAAGTAAATAGTCAGGACCAAGAACGAGAACATAAGTTTGAGAATGAGCCGAGACACAACAAAAGAGCAAGGATAGAAAAATCTTTTGGTCCAGATATTCTAACTTATTTGCTTGAAGCTGAGCCTTAAATTTACAAAGAAGCAATGAGCTCTTTAGAAGCTCCTTTGTGGAAAGAGACCATTAAAAGTGAAGTTGATTCCATCTTGCAGAATTATACATAGGAACTAGTGGGCCTTCCTCCAGGGAGTAAGCCGTTAGGATCCAAATGGATTTTCAAAAGGAAAATAAAAGTTGGTGGTTCAATTGTGTTAGCCCTATAGGTTAAGTCCTTGATTTTGATGATAACAAATAATAGAAGACTATCTGGTTGTATGCTATTGTGTTGTGTTAATTTAATATTAAAGGTTAGAAGAATCAATTTACTTAAAGATTGGTGCACTAAAATGTCCAGATTAGTTGTCCAATGCTTTAAGTGGTGAGAATATGGTGTTGGATTCTATAAAGATACATCAGAAGACTACATTAGAAAACTAAGGAACAATAAGAGAAGTTATAAAGCTTAAGTGAGTTAGATAAAGTTCTTAGTTTTCAAATTTAAATAGTCTAGATAATATACTGCTAAAATTGAATTAGTTTTCTAAAATTATCAGAACTAACAAAAAGGTTTTAAAGTGAAAAATTAATTTTGGGCCTTCTGATATCGAACTTAAATCCAGATGACCAAAATATTTTTTGATATCAGATCACAAATTAGATGACTAAGTCCTTTCGACTAAGTTTTCTAATCTTATATGTCTCAAAAGAAAAATAATTTAGTTGGAGTCAGTTAACCTTAGAAACATGTGTAAAATGATAAAAAGAATTGATTTTTTTTTCAAAGGAATAAAAAGAGAGTGTTTGGTGAGATGTCGCTTTCATTAAAGCAAGTGGTCCAGATAGACGGTTGTCTGACTCATTTAATAAACCTGTATTTTGTCTAGTTGACTTTTAAAATAGATAAAATAGAAAGCTGACCAGCCCTCAACTCAAAATAACCCTTGTCTGATTTTCTTATACAACAGATAGTTGGTTAAAATTTTGAATTAAAAATTGTTTCCCTCTCTCTTTTCCCTCCAACAGCTAAATTAAGTTTTCCTATAAAAGGGCCATCTTAGACCAATTCTAAGGTGATGAAGTTGAGCATTTTTTGTTGAACTTAAGTGAAAATTTTTCTTTAAAATTTCAAAACCTTCATTCTTGTGCTTAAAATGTTTTATCAAAATTTTTGTAATATGATTTTATGAAAAATTCTTTTTGGGTAGAATTTATCTAATCTATATAGATTATTTGTGAGTGAGTAAGCAACAAACACTTCTTGTATTTCTTATAAAGGTTTCACCTAGTGAGAGGTAGCAAACACCTAAGTAAGTTTGTGGGTAAAGGTTGCAAGCACTTTGAATCTTGTGGGCAATAAAGTGAGGATAACTTTCT
>CATKHJ010271751.1:0-15788 GCA_949750685.1 Vernicia montana | reverse complement strand
ATATATATATATATATATATATATATATATATATATATATATATATATATATATATATATATATATATATATATATTCAAGTAGCATATACTCATTCATGTGTATTGACCTAATGGCTCAATATTAAACTTTCATTACTTATACTTCTATTTTTTTACGAATTCTATCTCATATTCAATTCATCTTTCATCTAAGCAAGTCATTTACATAATTAAAATAATTTTAATACTAATAATTCTATTAGCTATATAAATTCATTTAAATATTCGATTAAAACAACAATAAAATCATATAAATTTATTTTTGCTAATCTCATAAAAATTCATAACAATTTATAAATTGGTCGATTTAATTTCCAATAATATCTAATTAATTTATTTTTCAATTTTCAATAATTATACGATCTGAAAAATCAACATTTAAATTAAAATGAAAATGTTTCAGAATTACCAACTCAAAATCTGATCGAACTAATGTCATAAAACGCATTGGAGCGTCAAAGCGATGTTGCTGGACTAGACTCCACGCGCCGCCGCTCGGCCACGCGCTGCCGCCGGTGGTGGTGCTGGAGTTAGTGAATATATAATCAACTCATTTTGATGTCAGGAACTCGAATATAAGCACCTCTCGTCGCCACTCATCGCCGATCGCCGGGAATGAAGCCCAAAAGTTTCGGTTACTCATTTTTCGATCTCCAATTTCGTTAAGTTTCAAGGAGCATAACCGGTATAAATGGAAAGCTCTCGCCATAAGGAGAAGAATGGTACCAATTTTGTTGAGTTTTGCCACCGAAAATGGCCAGAATCGGCCTCGAAAGTCCATGGTCGGCAACACACTCTCTCTCTTCGTTATTAACACCATCGTCGCCAAATAAGCCCACTTCCAGTGTTGTTAGAGTTGTCAGGGGAAAGGAAAAGAGGTGGTGGCAGCGGCATGAGCCACCGCTGGCCAGAGGAAGAGAGATTCTCTCTCTCTCGAGCTCTCTATAATGCCCAATCTGGATTTTTTTTTTAAAATTAAACATATTATATAATATATATCTTACTCAAAGAACTAATACAACATGAATAACTACTTGGCTTAGCGGTTAACAATTTATTAATACTCCTTTAGGTCACATATTCGGGTCACTGTGCTAACACCTTTTTGCATATATACATTTTATATCATTTTATTTATACAATTATATTTTTATTTTCATAACTTATACATATATATATATATATATATATATATATATATATATTTATTTATTTTATTATTATTATTATTATTATTATTATTTACTTTTTTTATACTTAACTCTTAAGTAAATATACTATAGTAAATCAAACCTTAAATAAACATATTCATCAAATATTTTCTTTACTTTAATTATATTATTTAAATATCGATGTAATAATATAAATAAGTATATTTCCATATAAAAATAGAAATTTAAAAATTATTTAAAAAAAGAAAAGTCGGGTTATTACACAACCATACCATTTTTACCATGCCTTTTCCTTTTCAAAAAATGGTTTATTTCAAAAGCCACCATAATATTGTCTGAAATGAGCCTACCCGGGACAAAAGTGTTCTGAAATGCTGAAATAATGCTAGGTAAAACAACCTTGAGCCTGATAGCAAGAGCCTTCAAAACAACCTTGTAGATTACATTGCATAAAGAAATAGGCCTTAAGTCCAAAACCTGCTCAGGAAGCTTCTTCTTAGGAATAAGAACAATGGTTGTATTGTTGAGTCCATTAGGGAAAGAACATGAGTTTATAAAGTGCAAGCACTCTGCCACCACATTCAAGCCTGTTATGTTCTAAAATTTTTGGAAGAATGCTGGGTTCATCCCGTCAAGACCAAGAGACTTATCAGGATGCATAAAAAAGAGGGCTTCTTTAATTTCTAACTTTGAAAAAGGCTCCAATAGAAATCTATTATGCTCATTAGTGATTTTAACATTAACACAATTCAAAATATCATCTCCTTCATAGCCTTAGGAAGAAAAAAGATTAGAGAAATATTGAAAAATATGATCACCCAAACCTAATTGCCATGATAGCCACGAACCATCCGAGTCTTTTAGCTTTGAAAAAGAATTTTGTCTTTTCTGTTTTGAGGCTACAACATGAAAATATTTTGAGTTCATATCTCCCCCTTGTAAACAATAATGCTTTGCTCACTATTTCCAGAAATTTTCTTTTTGAGCAAGCACAAGATTATACTTCCTTTGAGTTTCGTTGTATTTATTCAAAGATAACTAGTCCCTGCATCCTCACAAAGAACGCATCTGCTGCTTCAACTCAGTGAGTCAATTTTTGAAGGAGCTCATAAACTCAACACCCCAACTCAGTTCCACAATCCATTATCTTCCTTTAGATAGAAAACCCAACACTGTTAGCCCAACTTCTTGCTACAACATCCTTGCAAGAAGATTCTCTTAGCCATGCGTTCTCAAACCGAAACCTCCTCACTCGTCGACAATGGGACCTGATTCCCAATTCCAGAAAAACTGGAGAATGGTTAGACATAGAGGTTTCCATATTCCACACTCTGCTATTTTGAAACATAGAGAGCCAAGCTTGAGTAGCGAAGGCTCTATTCAAACACTCCTCAACCCAACTAAAAGTGCCCTACCACATTCCTATGTAAACTGGTACCCACACATACTCAAGTCCACCAAATTACAGTCATCCATCGCTTCTCTAAAACTCAAAAACAACCATTGAGGATGCACCCTACTCCCTTTTTTTCTCATTAAGGGAGAGAAGGTCATTATAATCACCAATACAAACCCAAGGGAGAGGAGATTTAGATGCTAGATTTCTAAAAAGATCCCAAGAAAAGCATCTTTTATTTCTTTCCAGATAACCATAATACCCTATTGTGAACCCTTTAAATTGCACCCCCAAATGATCCCATTTCAGTTACGAACCTATAGAATCAAACCGGGCCCAAATCGGATCAAAAACAGGCCAAAACGGACCAAATAAGTGTCAAACCGGGTTAACCCGGGCAGTGGGCCGAACTAGGCCGAGCATGCCGCCGGCCACCTCCAAGCTACCCTTTTCCTATAAATACTCCTTCAAAAAAGAAATCGAAGAAAAAACGAAACCGAAATTATACTAATTTGTAATCGAAAGCTCTGTTATTTTCAATATTCAAAAATCACTTTTCCATATCAAAATCTATCACCTACCAAAGTTATTTTACTTTAAAGTTATTATTATACTTTTGGAATTCTCGATCCAAAGTGGAGCTCAGATCCGATGTCAAGCTCGCCCCGTTCGCAAAAAAGCCAAGAAAAGCAAATGTATAATCATTTTTTCTTGCATTTTAAAATTCTAAATCAGAACTAAAATTCATCATATTATTGCATCTTGTTTTGATCTAAAACTGAAAAGGTCCAAATTTTATTGATTTAAAATTTTGAATTAAATTAATAAACTAAATTAACTTTTATCAAAACCCCTCATTCACTAGAAGGAAGAACTGCGTGGGGTTTGATTCTCATTCGAAGGGATACACATGCATGTCAATCTTTAAGGCATCAACACCAAAATATTTTAAAAAATATTTTCCTCTTTCACATTTTATTTGTCTACTATCTTATTGCTTTATTATCTTTTATAAATTTCCTTTAATTAATTAAGGAATATATGTACTTTTCCTAGTACCCATAAAGGCTAGAGGAAAGATACTCTGTCTTATTTATTTTCATAATTTATTTATGCTTTTTCATATAATTGTCATTCATATAATATTTGCATCACTTATAATTGTTACATTCATCACTGTTACTACTGTTCATTCATACATGAAAATCACCTTTTTATGTCAAGTTATTTTGTATTCTAATCCAACTAAAGAAATTTATTATTTATTACCAAAACTTGATTCCCGAGCCCTCTTTGGTCACTCGTGGATTAGTGCTTTTCCAGTGGGATAAGAAACATTTTGGAGTCAATTTAAATTGGGTTTTTCTTTAATTTTTCTAATTAAAATAAATAAAATTAAAGTGACGACTCCCTTTACAAAGCCCAAAATACAAAATCTAATTTTTTGAACTCATAACGGGTTCCCGATCGTGAAGTTTTTCCGAAAGAGTATCTTGATTCCTTAGCGGATCGGACCGGTATTCGGGCGAGGCCTCACAGTTGGCGACTCCACTAAAGACAATTAAATCTTTTTCAAGTAAAAGATAAAAGAGGATTACTTTTGGTAACATACAAAGTTTGGCTTTTGTTCAAAATAACTTTTCATGCATCACTACATATGGACTCCTTGTCCAAAACCCTAATTTCCTAGGAAAATAATGGATAGAAAGTAATATCGAGTGGGTAACCCTCATTGGGTCTATTTGCCGATAGTGAAATCATCCAGCCCACAATGTATCCTTTAAATCCTTTTTAAAGGTGTAACGAGTATGCAAGTACCGCTTGACCCACGCGAGACTCCTTGTCTCACTTGTGGTTAGGTATATCGCATCTCTAGTGTGACGGGTTTCCTCCTAAACCACCCTTACCTTTGCATGTAAATGACTCATCCAACCTTTCCATAAGGCTATTTGTTCCCAGAAATACTGAAATATTGTTCATTTTCCTAAAACATTTTTTCACGCATACATCCATTATGCAAAAATCTCACTAAATTTGGAGAGTTTAAACCTCACTCAAAAATACTGCTAGTCCTAAGCCTAGTCTATCCAAACCCATTGGTACTTGTTATCCTTGTAATTAGGATTCCATGATCCGATTTTTGTACTTTCCTAAAGCTACAATCTGACCTTAGCTTTATCTGTTTCATGCAAAGATTACTAAAATGTCTGAAGGTACTCCTACTGATGAAGTTTCGAATGGGCTCCTTGCCAAGCTCTCCGAACAACAAGAGATGATGATTCAGAGACAAGAGGCTTATTTTCAAGATTTACTCAATACTCAAAGAGGGGCTATCATAGAGGATGTCAGAAATATGATGGGCTAGACCTCTCTAAACCAGGGTCCAACTGAACAAAAACCCACTTTTTCTCCTATTGTTGGATCCACTTCCAGCTCCGGGTTGAAAAACAAGGAGATTGCTATAATTGAAGCCATCCCACCACTACCATCAAATAATACTTCCACTATCACTCCCTGTCCCACAAATCCTTTCCAAGGGAAAAAAGTTAACCCAGAGCTTAAATCCTTCATGAACAAGTTTGAAGTTATGGAAAGCATGCTGAAGAAACTGAAAAGAAAGGAAGACATGGTTGACACAGACTCACTCAGCCTATTTCCAAATGCAAGACTTCCTCCCAAATTCAAGATGCCAAATTTAGACAAATTTGATGGGATCACATGCCCTAAAACTCATTTTAAGATGTATATGGGAGCCATGCATCCTTTAGGAGTGGATAATGAACTCCTTACGCAACTTTTCCAACAATCCTTGACCAATGTTACGATAAGGTGGTTTGTTGATTTAGATGATTCACAAAAACGGACATGGGATGATATATGCAATATCTTTGTTAAACAATATCTCTACAATATTGAAGTGGATGTGACAAGAAGAGGTCTTGAAACTACAAAATGGTATGCAAAAGAATCCTTCTCTTTGTTCCTTACGAGGTGGAGGAAGAAAGCTTCTCAAATGGTAAACAGACCTTCTGAGAGTGAGCAGATTGATATCATTGTCAAAAATCTCCTTCCAATTTATCAAGATAGGCTATTTACTCAATATCTGCCTGATTGTAAAGCTCTTATTGTTACTACATCGAAAATTGAAGATCTAATTCAAATTGGGCAAATAAAGGAAGAGTCATCTGCATCTGGATCAAGATATAAAAGGCCAACACATCAAGGCAATGTAACTTCCTCAACGAATCAGAATGGGGGGGAAGTAAATGCTTTAACAATCAAGAAACCTTTTATCTTTAAAAGAAGACAATTTTCTAATTTGGGAGAAGTGCCCCTGAGTCTCATTTATAAGAAGCTGCTTGAGGGAAATATGATACAACCTCTTTAACCCAGACCTGTCCCCAATCCATTACCCAAAAATCATAACCCAAATGAGAGGAATGATTACCATCAAGGGCCGGGACATAAAATTGATATGTGTAAAGCCCTAAGGCACAAAATTCAAGATCTTAGTTATTCAAATGATCTTATTCCACTAAAAGAAAAACCCAACATCACCACAAATCCCTTGCCAAACCACACCATCAATGTCATTAACGATTATGAGGGACTTGACCTTATATCTTTGATTAAGTCAAATCCCAACTACTGCTGTGTTTTAGACCTCACTAATCTAGTGGAGGAAGTTGATGCTATCACCAAAAGTGGCAGAATTCTTCCAAACCCAAATCTTCCAAATCCAAACACTCAACCTATCCAATCCAATCCCGCACTAACTGATAAAATAAGAGGGAATCTTAAACCTGATGAAGATCCCATTCTTAAATAGTTAAAGAAAACCTTAGAAAATCTATCCATATAGAGTTTAATTCAATCCTCCTATCCTCATCGCTAAGCTCTTTGCAAGGCGTTGAATTAGTGTTAGACTCCAATTGATGTTACTCTAGAAAACCTTGTCGCTTCTATAACCAGTGCTGCTAAAGGGGTATCTATTGCCTTTAGGGATAAAGACATCCCAGGAGAAGGCTCCAATCACAATAATGCTCTCTATATCACAGTTATTACTCAGAGGAAGACTGTACCAATGGTTCTTATTGACAATGGTTCAGCCTTGAATGTATGCCCCTTAAAAGTAGCCAGTTGTCTAGGTTTAGAAATTACAGACCTTTAAATCAGATCAAATTATAAGGGCTTATGACAACACTAAAAGAGAAATGTTTGGGGTAGCCACAATAGATGTAACAGTCGAGCCTGCAGTTTTTATTGTTCCTTTTCAAGTAATTGATGTGCCTTTATGCTTTAATATTCTACTGGGAAGACCCTGGATACATCAAGCAAAAGTAATTCCATCTTCTTTGCATAAGAAAGTTAAATTTCCTTTAAAAACGGGATTGTTATAGTTAAAGAGGATATGCACAGAAAATCTAACATCCCGAGCTTTGTCCCCATCTTGGAGATTCAACTAAAAATATCCAATTACCCACTTTGTGGATTCTCTTTCATCCAATTTATTGAGGGCAAAGAGGGTAAAGAATTCATTTCATTTAAATTTGACCCATTTGGGAACATTACAATTGCTAACATGCTTAGAAAAATGAATTATTTTCTTGGCTTAGGTCTTGGAAGGAGACAGCAAGGCTTGAAATCTTTCTCAGATTACCCAGTTGCTAAGCCACCTTTTGGGCTGGGATATGAGCCCACTGATGAGGACCTCTTAGAAGTGGAAAAGCAAACTAAGGAAAAAATGACGGCCCATAGACGAGGTGAGATCTATAACTGGCTCATGCGCCCTTATTTTAAAACCTTAAATGGTCATTTTGTTAAAAAAAAAAAGGTGGCACAGTTCCTTACTGTAGCTTTTTTGAACCTTGGGTCTGCCCTATTACTGGAAAACTTATCCCAGGACTTGAAATTTTCTCTAATGTTAGGCTTGAGCCAGAAGAATATCAACCAGTTTTCCTAATTAATCAAGATTAGGAAGAGAATATGGAAGCTAGTCTTTTCAATGCAGTACTCATACTTACTTTTGGAGAGGAGGAAACAGATCCATCTACTTTAATCCACCCAGCCGAAACCAACCTGCATAATTGATCTTTTAAAGAGAACCTTTTCCAATTTTCCAAATTAGAATCCTCATCCAAGTCAGAATCTTCGCCAGACTTGTCTTCTGACTCTGTATCTTCATTTTCTTCTTCTAGTGATGATAATGATGTAACTGACCTTAAGGGGTCAATTCCTCAATTTGATGTAAACTGGAACCTATCTTCATTCAATAAGAAGTTTGTATTTTCCTCCTATGATCCTGTGTCTTCATTTTTCTTTGATGTTCCAACTTTTAAATTTGATTTAAATAAGACATCAAGTGAAAAAAAAATGAAATAAAAAAAATATGCTATTAAAGAGCCAATAAATGCTGGTACTCATGATACACCAAAAACTACATTCATTGCATCTGCATGCACAAATAAGCATCAAATAGAGGAGATCATCAAAAGGTTTCAAGACTATTTCGTATGGTTCCCCAAGCACATGAAAGGTTTAGATATACATAGCTGTTCACAAAATCCTAGTCTATCCAGACTCCAAGCTAGTTAAACAGAAACTGCGAAGACTCAAGACTGAATGGTCTATACCGATCAAGGAAGAAACTGCCAAGTTACTTGATCATAACTTCATCGAGCCCATCAGTTATCCATTTTGGCTTGCCAATATTGTGCCAATTCCCAAGAAAGATGGCAAAGTTAGAATGTGTGTAGACTACAGGGATCTGAACAAGGCATGTCCAAAAGATGACTTCCCTTTGCCTCACATTGATCTACTTATAAATCGAATGGCAGGTTCTAAAATGGTTTCATTAACTAACCTAGCTACAGGGTATAATCAGATAATGGTTCATCCTTCTGATAAAGAGAAAACAGCTTTCATCAGTGAATGGGGTATATACTGTTACCGAGTTATGCCATTTGGACTAAAAAATGCTGAAGCAACATACCAAAGGATGGAAACTACCATTTTCCATGATATGATGCATAAAGAAATCGAAGTTTATATTGATGACATGGTGATAAAAGGCACAACCACTGAATAACATTTGGAAGCATTAAGGCGATTCTTTCTTAGACTTCGCCAATACAATCTCAAACTCAATCCTGCTAAGTGTATCTTTGGAGCATCAACTGGAGTATTCCTAGGACACATGGTCAGCAAAAAGGGTATAGAGGTTGATCCTGCAAAATCAAAAGCAATTCTGAAAATGCCATCTCCTAAAACAGAAAAGGAGATTAGAGGATTTCTCTGACGACTCCAATACATTAGTCGATTCATCAATCAATTGGCTAATGTGTGTGGGCCTATTTTCAAACTCCTCAGAAAAGCGCCTCAAAGAAGTGGAATGAAGATTGTTAGAAAGCCTTTAACCAAATCAAGCAATATTTGTTGAATCCACCAGTTTTACAACCGCCAAGATCGGTGAAGCCATTACTACTCTACTTGTCTGTGATTGATGAAGTAATGGGGGCAATGCTTGCTTAGAACACCTTTGATTCGAACAAAGAAAATGTCATTTATTACTTAAGTAAAAGAATGCTGAATCATGAGCTCAAGTACAGTCATACAGGAAAATTATGCCTTGCTCTGGTATGGGTTTGTCACAAGTTACAACACACCTCAGCTCTTATACAACTCATATCCTTGCTGACAAGAGCCCTTTGAAATTTCTTATGGAAAAGTCAGTTCTTAACAGTAAGATGGCAAGATGGATGGCTGTACTAACAACCTATGATCTCAAATATGTATAGCGAAAGGCAATTAAAGGAAGCATAGTGACAAATCAACTAACTGTAGCCCCAATAGATGATGAATGGTCTGAACTTGAGTTCCTTGATGAAGACATCCTAATGATTGGTAATGAAGTTTGGAAACTCTATTTTGATGGAGCATCTAACAACAAAGGGTGTGGTGTTGGCGTTGTATTCGTTGCACCAAATAGGGAAAACTTACCCCTAGCCATCAAACTGAATTTTGAAGTAACAAACAATGAAGCATAATATGAAGCATACATTTGTGGTCTCGAAGCAGCAGTAAGGTTCAAAATCAAGCATCTTGAAATTTATGGATATTCAAATTTGATAGTATCTCAGGCCTTAGGAAAATGGAAAATAAGAGAAGAACATTTGGTTCCTTACCATAAATGTTTGGATGAACTGACAGTCAACTTCTACAAATTATCTTTCTATTACCTTCCAAGAACAAGGAACAGATTTGCCGATGCTTTGGCAACACTCGTTTCAATGCTTGATATAAGCGACGGTTTTATAATCAAGCCTATCACAATTGAAGTTAAACATTAACCAGGATGCATAACTCATTGTTTGCATCTACATGCCACTGATAATAAACCTTGGTTTTGGGATATCTTCAGCTATATCAAGAATGGACTTTAGCCTGAAAGTGCTTCTAAAATGGAAAAGAGGACTCTGAGACAGCTATCCAAGGGATCTATTCCAAATGGAGACGTGCTCTACAAATGAGTTTGGGATAATATCCATATGAGGTGTGTTATTGAAGAAGAAGCACAACAGATTATGGAGTGGATGCATGGTGGCGATGAAGGTCCACACATGAACAGGATTCCTTTAGCCCGCAAGATTACAAACCAGGGTTATTTTTGGCTTACCATGAATGAAGACTGTGCAAGGTATGTACAAATGTGCCATACATGTCAAATTTATGCCAAACTCCATAAATAACCTCCTATACCTTTATCACCAATCACTATGCCTTGGCCATTCGCAACTTGGGGTCTCAACGTAATTGGCAGGATAAACCCAAAATCTTCTGGCAAACATGAATACATTTTGTTGGCTATTGATTATTTTTCCAAATGGGTTGAAGTTGTAGCTTATCAAGTATTAGACTTTAAACGAGTGGCCCAGTTCATCCGTACCAACATCCTTTGTAGGTATGGAGTTCCTTTTGAAATCATCATTGATAACAGGTCTCACTTTCAAAAAGAGGTCCCTCGATTATTGAAGAAAAAAAAGATCCAGCATCACAGGTCTTCTTCTTACAGGCCTCAAACAAATGGTGCAGTTGAAACCGCGAACAAAACCCTCAAGAGTATACTTCAGAAAATGGCAGATAACCATAAAGACTAGCACTTACATTTAC
Source organism: Vernicia montana (assembly GCA_949750685.1). Lineage (NCBI taxonomy): Eukaryota > Viridiplantae > Streptophyta > Magnoliopsida > Malpighiales > Euphorbiaceae > Vernicia > Vernicia montana. The sequence continues at coordinate 5,010 of CATKHJ010271751.1, read as the reverse complement.
GTTATGCCTTATGGGGATATAAAACAACCATACGTACTCCAACTAGTGCTACACCCTATTCTTCGGTTTATGGGATGGAAGCAGTCTTGCCAATCGAAGCAGAAATCAGGTCAACTCGCATCATGAGGGAAAGTCAGCTAGATGAAGTGGAATGGGTAAAAGGCTACCATGATTAGCTCATTGCTGTTGATGAAAAGAGAATGGATGCTTTATATCAGATTCAGGGCTATCAATAAAAGTTAGCTAGGCACTTCAATAAGAAAGCCAGAGACAAAAAGCTACAAGAAGGTCATCTTGTTTTAAAAGAAATCAGAGCACCTATTCATGATCCAAGGAAAAAATTCAGACTTAATTGGAGCAGCCCGTTCATCCTAAAGAAGATCCTATCTAGTGGAGCAGTAATTCTAATGGATCTAGATGGTATAGAATTTGCCAATCCATGTAATTTAGATCAGCTCAGAAGATACTTTGCATAAGCATCCTTCTAATTCATGCATGACATTTGCATCTTTGTGAAAATAGAACTTCGTAGATCTGATTCTCTATAAAAAATGATGATGATACAGTTGTAAGTAGATACGTAGGCAACCCATGTGGGTCCGGTCCAAATCATCAATAAAATTTTATTTTTGTACTACATATTCATTTTGGCTCTTATTTGCATCATAAAAGAAATGAGAAAAATAAACGCTCGCTAAGTTGAAAACCCAAAAAAGGGCGACTTAGGCAGAAATTAGAGCAAGCTCATTAAGTTGAAACCCGAAAGGGCGGTTTAGGCAAAAATTAGAGCAAGAAAAAAATATAAAATATATAACAAAAGATATCTTATTTATCTTATTTAATCTTTGGAACATTACAAGAAAAGTAAAGACATTATCAGAAAAATAGTCTCCAAAAAGAAACAAACCACTAAAATCAGTCCAGGTTCTCCTCTATCTCTTTAAGTATAGCAGTTCTCCTAGTTTTCTCAGATCTCTATGAGTTAGCTATCCACCAATCCAGATACTGAAAGGTCTTACTATAATGAGGAGCAGGTTGAACAGCATGGAAACCTCTCACCCATCCGCTCCTAATAGCTCGAGCAACAGTATCTGTGATCAAAATAGACTGGAATAAGGCACCATCTGGGGGCACACCCTGTCTATGGCTCATCTGGAGCATAATCCTAGTGGCCTGATAAAAAGTCACCATCTTCAATCCCATGAGATAGACCATCTTGTAACCAAAACTCATAGTCATGAATCTCTTGATCTTATACCACTCACATCTCCACATCAGCTCATCAGAATCCAGTTTAAGCAGCTAATCAACCCACTCTCTTTCAGAATTCTTCTTGATCACAATGGTCCGGTCCTGTACCAAGAAGCAGAATAATCCACCTTTGTGGGAGGGCCCACTACCTGAAGGCGGTCTCTCAGCCAAATCTAAGAAAAAAAGGTGCAAAAGATAAGTAGACGAAAGATAAATAGAAAGTAGATGCAGAGATAAGAAACAAACCTGAAGAATAATAGGACCAATTCTCCATGAGCCATTAGAGTTGCATACTCTGTCCAAGCTCATAATGGTCTCAGCTAACACAACAACAGCAATGGATCTTCCTTCCTCCATCTGAGGGATCAGTTCAGCAACTTTAGCATCTCTCTAACTAGTAGTGCTCACAAAAATGTATCTGGTAGTCAGATAGAAGGAAAGAGCTCGCATCCTCAAATGAAACCACCCATCATCCTCAAAACCTTTAGGATTATGGAATTCTTCAATCACAGCAGTCAGATCTACCCAGCCATCCACTACCATGGGACTAGCAGTTTCTTCGCTCAAATCCAAAACTCTTCTGAAAGAGCTAAAATATCCTACCCTCTCAACAGGAGTAGCCAACATAGCCTCGGGATCATATCCGAACAACACTGAAAATTTCTCAAAAGTAGGACACATTTCCTCTATGGATGCCCCAAATTTGAAGACATAGGCAACTGGATCCCAAAAGTGCATGCAGGGGGCGCAGAAAATCCCAGTCAATTTTTATGCCTCTCAAAGTTGGCATAGCACTCACCCCATATATTCCTAGGTTAATTCTCTGCACTTTGGTAAGATTTTTGCACCATAAAAACATTTCATGGCTAAAGCAAGGTTCCATTGTGAGAAAAAGCAAAATATAACAAAATAGTTATTTAAAAGCAAAAAAAAGACCAGAAAAAAATAATTTATAGGAACCCAGTTGTATGGACAGACAAGCATCAGAGCCCGGACGCGTAGTAGGGCGACATGCTAGCTTCGCGATAGGCAGAGCGTGCCACCCTGTGCCGGCATGCCACCGGTTCCATCCATTTGCTGCCGGCCTTCTTTCGTGCCACCCGGCATGCCGCCGACCATTGGTGGTCGTACTCCGCTTCTCAATAAATTTTGGCAATAATCCTTGAATGTTTTGTATGGTTTAGGTCTTCAAAAATACATTTTTTAAGTCAAAATTGGTGCAAAATTAGCAGAAAAAGAAAATTGAAAGAAAAATGAGAGAAATGTATAAGGAAAAGCATAATGGAATCTTACTAAAGTCATAAGATAATATATCACATTATGTTCATAAAAGCATAACATGAAATACATAGTCATCCTGAAAAACATACATACATAGCATATGTAAATAAATAATAAACAGGTCACTAGCTGTCATGACCCGACTTTCGAGCTGCGACGATTCTAGGACATAGGTAGGCTTAAGGCCACCGAAGACCCGTAGTAACCTTACAATCGATCTTACATAATCTCATACAATCTCCCAAGATCAGAACCAAACGACCATACTATACCATATCCATTAATAACATTCAATATTCAATTACAATATTATCTTCAATAGCTTAATGTTTAGAAGGCCCAAAAAGAATATCACTAATACATATATCATTCATTACATTTACCATGAAGCTTCTAAGTTTGAATCACTATCTATGCAAAAAGAATAATAAGAAGTGAGCTATTACATTGATCACTTGAGTTTTTCGAGGATGATGAAGAATGCCTTGGAAACTTAACCGATAAACCTTAGCTCACCTGAAAAAAATGGAATCACTAATGAGATAATGCAGTGAGTAAAGATTATACTACAATAACCTGTGAAGCTTGGTGATTCAAGGTTGGTTTACAATAACAGTTCATGGTTCATATCAATCAATATCAATAACCAATCAGTTCAATAAATACAAACGATTAAATTCAATAACAATAAATAATAACAGGTTCAATATCAATAAACATTTGGTTCAAATTCGATACCCAATCATTTCAATAATATCAATCGATTGGAGTCAATATCAATAACATATCATGTTCAGCAGAATCATATCAGTACAATACGAGTATCAAGTAACTATGTCTTAACGTTCTTCATATAATGGTATTATGCTCGTAGGCATTATCGAGAACTGAGGCATAGATCTTATTCATCATATCAATATCGAAGTAGAGGCTCGTCTTATCGGAGCATACCTTCATCTCTACGTAAGATTGATCAAATCTTACGGCTAAGGCAACTAGTCCTCCTTAGCTAAGCATGGATACTTTACTCTATCCACCGGAGTACATTGTGCACAACGTCTGATGTTTTATCCCACATCAGAATAAGGGGTTTCTGCTTTCGATTCACAATCATATAAGGTATGCAATAAACATGGATTATCAATGGTTCAATAAACATGGTATCAATTCAATATCAAAGAGGATTATCAATTAGGCTCATGTAAACAATAAAACATGATATTCAATTATCAATTATCAATAGAACAATTTGGTGGTTATGAAAGAATTAGGCATTATGCCTTAGGTTTCAAACTCAACCATAGTAGTATAATAATCACTCACCTTAACAATGAAGAATCCAAAATGATTTGATATCACTCATCACAATAAGCAAAAGTGATGGGCATCTCCACAATCACCTTCTCCTCTTGGTTCTCTATGAGAATCTATAATAAATCCAATTAGAAATATCAACAATTCAATCCCTTCCAATCATATTTCACCTAAGTCTTATACCTCGATCAATCTAGGTATGCTAGCTATAAAAATATGAGTATGCTGAAATTGCACCACCCTTTAAGGGTACGCCTGTGAACCCTCAATTTTGCACCCTCATGATGCAGCCGCAGCTTGACACATACTAAATTTCATACACTACGCAGAGCCGGTACGGCGGTCCCGCTAGCCGGTTAGCGGGCGGGGGTCAAAGGGGCAGCGCCCCTTGCGGGGGAGCAGGGGGCAGAGCCCCCCGGTGCAAAAATTGGCTTTCAGTTATCATACTACGATGATAATTAATTTCAGATCCACTGCCACTGACCGGTAATTTTTCAGACTTCAGAATACTTCGAAAACTGACTCGAAAGCCCCGAAAACTGACCTGAATATCCCGAAAACTAAGAACCTGTTAGCCAGCACCAAGTCAGCTGCCGCCGGAAGGCCCGGCGGCGCCGCCAGGGAATAAAAATTGATCGCCAGACTGGCCAGTGCCTCGAAAGGCGTGCCCGTATCTGCACTTCAAAATTACCCTTTTGCCCCTCCTGCCCTGAAAATTCCATTTTTACCCATTTTTTAGCCCACTTTTCAGCCCATTTTTAGTCTTTTTCGCCCCACCTTCATTTTCTATAAATACCCCATCCATTTACACTTCAACATACACTTCAAGCATTTGTGATTGCTATCCACTTGCTTCCTCTCTCTCTCTCTAATTAGTTTTCTCACTTATCAATTAGTTAATTAATTAAAAATTAATTTTAATTAATTAATTTTTCAATTAGTTTTAATTTTAATTAGTTAATTAATTAAAAATTAATTTTAAATAATTAATTAATTTTTCAATTAGTTTCCACCCATTATTAATTAATTAATTAATTAATTCTTCAATTAGTTTTCACACAAATTGATTAATTAATCATTTTAATTAATTAATCATTTTAATTAATTAAAGTTGGGTAATTAAGCAACCAAATTACCAAATTAATTCCTTTTCAAAACCAAAAC